>JAHRHJ020003596.1:0-140305 GCA_019776745.2 Taxus chinensis | reverse complement strand
TACTGTAAGGATTATACTTATATATCAGACATATACAGTATAAAACATGAGAGAACACTCAAAATAGGATAATGATGACCAATAATGATCAATAATAGTTTTCCACTTTGAGGGGAACCTCCAATACCACTCTCGAGGGGTAACCTCCAAACCATATAATCACACTCCCATATTCAATAGGAGATTAACACAAACCTTCCTATCCCCTAATATACATCAACCTATGGCCAATATTGAGGCCGACCTCCTAGCCGTAATACATCATAAATGAATGATATATAAGATATTGGGATGTGTGCCACATGTTGACATTCCATCAAATATATAGACATCTAACAATCCTTTCCTAGGTGCATAGCATTACTCCCTCCTTGGACCGTTTCGTCCCTGAAACATGTAAGAAGAAACCATGTAATGAGTGTGTTGTTAAATTTTTTACCAACACTTTGTGGCCATGATCGATCATCTCCATAGTGATCCTGGTAATGATCCATATATGAAACTAATATCCATCTTCTATTGCACTTTAACCTCCTGATTCCATTCATGCCATAGTTTAAGCATCCTTGGATTCATAGCATAACTACAATAAGGAGTCAATGCATAACCATAATAATGATGCCCATGTATAACCAGAATAAGGATTCCATCTTCATATTGTTGCCCATTGATCCCCTATTAAATAAAGTGATTATTCCTTTCCTCTCAATTACCTATATATCTATATTGGTGAAAATAATGATGTACCGCTGGGATATCTCCTGATTTGTTTTTCTCTCATGTTGATGTGGGATTTCCATATCGACGTTGTATATCCCTCAACCTTATCAACAACCCTGTTTTCTGAAATTCTTTCTTCTTCACCTTGCCTTTGAAATATTTTCTTTTCTCTTGAGTAGATGAATCAACATTTCCTTCTTGTCTTCATGTTCCCCTCTGTTGAATCATCCTTATTATTATTCCCTTCTTATCATATCTAAGATCTCCTCATCGTCTATATTGACTGTTCTTTGAGATTTCCATTACAGCCCGATATCTGTAAGAGTGACCCTTCTTCTTTGTTTGTAACCAAATCTTCATAAACTTATTTTTCATATTCTATTAATTGTTCCTATTTCTCTAATAACTAAGATACCCAAAACAATGCCAACCAGGCATATATAAGGAAAAAATCTTAAGGTAAAAGTAATTTGTCCATATAAGTTTAAATCTTCAAAAACTTGAATTTTCTTACCATTCATCTTGATTCTTCTTGCTTTGATATTACTTTCTAAATATGTCATATGTTCGATCCATATCCTTTTGATGAATATTCTACTTGTTGTTTTGGGTTTAAATGGACCAATTATCTATTCCTTTTATGCCTCCATGAAACTGAATATGGTATCTTTCCTTCTTGGGCAGCTATAAGATCTTTCTTCTGCATCAATATCTTGTTTTTCCGTCTTTCTTCATAGTCTTCTTCAACTCTTCTCATGTTTGATATCTTCAATAATAATTGCGACACCAGCATCTCCCTTGAATCTTCTCACCTTCTCTTCATCTTCTTTCTCTCTTGATCGTTTTCCCCCCCCCCTTCAATATATTCTTTTCCCCATCATCTTCCTTTGACTCTTCTTCCTCTTTGTTGTCCCATCTATCCATAAAAAGTGTTCCATTTCCTCCAACCAATCCTTCCTGGTCATTTTATTAACTCAGAAAACCAAATCATGCAGGACCACCAAGATAATGTGAAAACCTATTCCTTGTCATGAATATGATAACTATATATTCTTAAATTTATCCACCCATTCTTAGTATCCATCTCACCTTTTCCATAAAAAATATTTATCCTTGTGATCATGTAGGGTTTGGAAATTCTGAAAATATTTCAGTAGATGGATAAAAGCACAAAGAAAACCCTAACTGAAATTTCAGAGCATTTTGGAAAAATATAAATGTTGCTAAATAATACCCAATTTTCTTCCTGAAAAAGTGAATTTATGAAAAAACCTAAAACACATAAACATCCGCAAACACAAATCCAATGGAGCTGAAATTTTCAGATATTCTGAATTAGAGTATTAAAATTATGATACAAAAATTGGGTAAAAATTAGATACTCTCTTCAATATATATTTGAAACAAAAAATTAAGGTTTTTGCCCTAATTTTGGTTGAAATCACTACTCTAATACCACTTGTAAGGATGTACTGTATAAATCAGAAATATACAGAAGAATAAATGAGATAACACCAAAAATAGATAAATGAGACAATATGATCATATAATAGCTTTTACACAACTTGAGGGGGTAACCTCCAAAACCATACAAGTAACCACTCCATACTCAATTGATGATTAAACTACAACTTCTAACCCCTATAATACCATTCTAAACTATGGCCAAATCTGAGGTTGACCTCCTAAGCATAATAAATAATTAAATGATTGATGTATAATAAGATAAGTGGATGTGTGCCACATGTAAGCATCTCCATCAATACATATACATCATAACATCCTTTCCCTAGGTGTATAGCAATGACCTTGCAAGGCTCGATCAAAAACCGGTTGAAGGAGTTATACCCCCAGATCACCCATAGAGATGGATGCCCTCAAGGATTTGGGAAAAAAACTAGAAGGAATTGGTTAAATTATGAGCACCAAGGGGGAAAGCTAATCTTTGAGGAGGCAAGACCCCTAGGGGGGACCTTTGTTAGTAGCGCAGAGTGAGTAACACTTGGATAGCTAGAGCAGATATAGGAAGGATTTCCCTTCCTCCTTCAATAGTGAACAAGTTATCCTCATTTCCCCATTCTCACTATTTCTCCAATTATTCATTCCTTCATTCTTTTTCCAAATTCAGAGCCCATCATTATTTATTCATTAAAGAGAAGTGTTTCTGAGGATTGAGAATAGGCGTAGTGTGGGGTGATGTTGGGCCTCAAAATATTGGCTAAGTATAAGAAGGCACATGGGCACATGGGACCTATATGAAGAAGGGCATGTGGGGTGAAGGTGCGTAGGATAAGGTTTTATAAGGGTTTAGCAGAACCCAAGGTGTGCACACAAGGAAAAGGAAAGGATTTTAGGACTTATCCATATTTGGCATCCTACGAAGCACACAAGAAAAGCTTGACCCGATTGAGCATGCAAAGTGGATAAGGTGCCAGCTTGGTAACTCAATGTTCAAGTAAGGAATATTCTATGTGATGGAAGGATCCAGAAAGACATCATTATAGAAAGTGGATATCTTGGATGGGAAGAAGTGTGCTCCATTGAAGGACCACATGGACACTTGGCAACCGATCTATTACTTTAGGAAGCCATGGTGATGGATGTTAAAGCTATATATAGAGATTCTTAGGTAGAAGAAAAGGGCATCAAGAGAGATTCAGAGAGGTAGAGAAGAAGAATATGAGAGGTGAAGCTCTCAGAAATAGAGTAGATTTTATGGTTAAGGTTCCCATTAGAAGGACAATAGGAGAGATGGCATATCTAGAGGGATGGGTCTATGAACATCTTTGTAATCTAGAAAGCATATTTTAGGATTTATGATGTATAAGTCTTATCTACATTGATACATTTGGTCTGTAATGACCTTGAGGAATGTAATGTGGTTACTGAACAAAGAGTAATATGAATATATGGCTTTAGATAAAATATAGACATTGTTCATGGATATAAACCCTAGTGTCTTTTAGTGTATTATCTATTTTTTATCTAGTTGATATTTCCTTGTTATCTAAAGAGAGGTCATTTATAGAGTAACTCATTCTAAGACCCTCAAAATTGAATGCATGGTTCTTCCCTTCGTGCATTACATTTGTCAGTAGGGGATGTATTCTCACAAAAATCACATAAAGGAGGGGATCGACACCCATACATGCCTCAGGTGAGCGTCGAGTGCCCGTTGGGTGATAGGATGATGTGCATGTTGGTATAAGGGTATAAAAATGACTAAACTCTATAAAAATTGACTTTTTGTTATGTTTGTGGAGCCCATTTTCATGTTAGAGTGTGGTACACCTTCTATGTGTTACAGTCTGGTATTTTTACAGCGGTCCCGCTCACCGGTGAGGGGGTCAGGGGGGTTTGGGGGGTGAAGCCCCCCCGATCGAAGGGGGTTTGGGGGTGAAGCCCCCCCCAATCGAAGGGGGTTTGGGGGCGAAGCCCCCGAAGAAAATTTTCATGGGTGGTTTATCAACCCATGGGTATGGGTACCGTTAGTGTATTTTTGGGCCATCATTTTTCGGTACCATTGTTTGTAAAACTTCTTTTCAGCTACCCATTAGGTTTATGGGGACGGTTTGGTTTTGCCATTGTTTTATACCCGTGGTTTGTATCAAATTGCTTAAGAAATTGTCTATTATATGGTTATGCATAGGATAGATAGATAGCAAATGTATTTGTATTATGTGTTGCAAATTGGGTGTTGAATTCTATAGAGTTTTTGAGCATAAGTCTAAATGGATATGGGTATGTATTGGAGAGTGGAGGCTTGTAATAAAAAATCTGAGCAAGTGATTCTGGGTGGACATAGCCCAAATTGGTGAACCACATTAAATCTTGTCTCTCTATGTTATGTTAGTTATTCGCACTTTATTTGAGATCTTGTAATTTCACATATACTGTCTACTGTGGCAATTCTGTAAGGAGATTATTCCACATAGTATCTCTATTCATAACAATTGGTAGCAGAGCAGGTTGAGTTTGTTGAAGTGTGAATCGTAGGGAAAGTTTAGCTGAGGGGAGCATGATAAATTTGATGGAAGAATCTAGGGTTGATAAATTTAACAGGTAGAATTTCAGTCTTTGGAGAGCGGATGGAAGATACCTTTATCAGGGGAAAAAAAAAGGTCTTTATACTACGTGTCTGAGAAGGTGAACAAAACCGATTAGTATGACAGATTCGAAATGGGATTTCTAGATAGGAAGGCAACTTGGAATGATCAACTATGTCTTGCATTTCAGTTTATTTAATGTTTCAAAGGAAAAGGACTACAAAAGATTAATGAGGCATTAGGAAGTTGTATGAAAAACCCCTCTGCCTCTAACAAGATATTTGTATGAAAAAGTTATTTAATATGGAAGATGTCTATAGAATAGTTCAATAGCAGATTCATTAAATGATTTAAAAGGGTTTGAATATGTTATATTCAGTTACAATAGAATTTTATGAAGACGTAGGGCTTTATAATTTGTTGCTCTTTACCTGAGATGGGAATAGCTAGGAATGGTGGTAAAGGAACGCGGTACAGCTAACTCAAAGTTGAAGTTGAGGATGTGGTAGGGTGATTCTAAGTGAGGAAATGTGAAGAAAAGCTCTAGGGAATCTTATACTCAGCGAAGTCGTGAACGTGGAAACTAGAGGGAGACAAAAGAATGAGGAAACCATGGAAAATCAGAAAGCTCGGGCAAGGTCAAATTTAAAAGAACAAAGATTGCGTATGCTAGAATTGTGGAAAGTCTGGGAGCAAAGAAGGACTGTTGGGAGTTTCAGGACAAGAAGCAAACAATAGGAAGAAAACAGGAGCAAATGTGGCTGGGTAATTGTATGCCAGGATTGCTTTGATTCTTTTTGCATAATATTATTGATTTAGGGTTAGATTCAGGGGCTTTCTTTTTATGCTACTCCACATAGCAATATTTGTTGATTATGTTCAAGTGGATTTTGGGCATATTTTTCTTGGTGATGATGAGCCTTGCAGTATAGTTGGAAAAGGTTCTGTAAGGTTAAGATGTGAATGGGGGAATACATGGTATTGGAAGGAGTTAGACATGTGCCTACATTAAGAGAAATTTGATATCGACGGGGCAATTGGAAGTGATGGTTGTACTGTGATATTTACAGCGGACTTTGGAAGTTACCAAGGGTGCTAAGAGAATTACAGAGTGCCCTAGACGGCTGGTAAACTTCTAAAATTCGTAAATCACCAAATACACGAGCATAAACTAAGGGTCTTTGGAAATACATTAACAAATACAAGAAAAAATATTTCCACCTTCAGATCTAGGAATGGCCAATTGGAAAACCATCCAAATAATGGTTGCACCTTCAGATTTGGAAACGATCATCTGAAAAACCCCCAAATAAAGGCTGTAAGTTGCCCTGCTTGGAAGAGGGGTCGGTAAATGATGGAGGTGCCTTCAACGAGCTGCCACACCCTACCCAAATGGCTGCCATGAATCTGATTTGAGAGCCCACTAATTATCTTCCTCAAATGCCCCGTAAACCCCCAAAATCTGTCCTCTGAAACCTCAGATAAGATCTTTGTACACAGCCCTGAAAACGACTCTAAAATGACAAACTAAGGTAGATCTCTCACTATTGAAGAATGCCCTGCTAGCTAGGGACGGTCTCTCACCACCAAAGCTAGGGTCCCTATGGGATTTGACTCCACAAGCTGTAGAAGCACAACAACAACAACTGCACAAGAAGGGGTAAATAAAATGAATATGCAAAAGTGCCCTTACTTTCTCCCCCAGCTCCTTATATACTTCCCTGAGGCAAAAGAGCCCCAACCGACCCTATACGCATTTCCTTCTATGGAGGGGTTGATAAAATAAAGTGACTTAAGTTACTTCTCCCCTTTAAGTCGCCGTGGTCCAAAAGTGACCCTCAATGCAAAATTAGACCATTAAACCCACGTGGCCCCTTTCCAATAGCTCCCGACGTCCACAACCCCTAGGATATGACCATGGCTTGGACTCGACCTGGCCCTTAGGCCTTTGGTGTAGGAAAAGGGGACATTACAATTTGATCCTAAATGTGCTAATTAATGCATGGGGGATGCTATAGATAGTTGTATCCCAAGTAAGATTGATGCATTTCTCTTATTCTTATCTCATGTGGACTAATGACTGTAGGAATTCCCACTAACTTGTTTTGTGAGTAATGTGATGACATGTGCAGGTTGATAAAGCACATTATTTTCCAATTTGGAGAAAGTAATAGTGAAGAAGACCGAGTCTCTCGCCACCATGTCATTCTAGAGGATTTCCTCATAGCAGCCTACAAACAAGGATCATGTTTTTAGCTATATTATAGGATGTCATTGAGCTTTAATGGGGTTGTTATGTAATTAAATCCATTGCCTGTCATTGTGACATGATCTGTATCTAATTGTGTCTATAAGACACCTTCTTGAAACTGTTTCATGGTTAGTATTTAGTAGTTTTCAATACAGTTCTATATACCAGTTGATCATTATTTACAATCTTCCGATGAAACATGTTATGAACTTATTCAAATCAATATAATATACATGTTGTTTTGAGTACCCATTGGTGTTGAAGTACCTCAATCCCGAAGGAGAGCAAGGGCCCACTCACTTGAGGAGATTGGAGGGTTGATATTTCATACATGATCATTATTCCTGACAAGTTTAAGCTCCAGTACTCTAATTTGAATGGTTATCTGAATGTAGTATTATATTTTCATGCTTTATCATCTTTCCTTACTGTCATTTCAATTTGTGTGAGCATTTCAATTCGTGTGTGCATTTAAACTCAGTTAAGTATTTCCTTTGAAATAATTTTATTACAACAACGTTGTTTTAATAGATTAGATGTATTTCCCGAATTATGTCTTTTGTTTCAGTAGCTTAGAAGTTGTATTTACTTTTCGTAGTATAAGAGAAACAAGAGAGCAATACCAACTAAAACCCCCCAAAAGATAACCACCATAAGAATTGTGTTGCATACAACTTCATTGCATACATCCTAGGACATAGCCCTGGTTTGAGAATGACATCGACAATTGAATCTATTGGTTAAATGATTGGAAATTACAATGACCCATCAAAGGTCTAAACTGTTAACGCTTCATTTTGTGTTTTGATAATCTGCAGAACATTGAGTTTTCTGTGATGGCACTCCATGAATTTTATACTTAGCCATTTTTGTACCTTTATGTCAAGAAAGAGGTTCGCCTTAGCCTTCAAATTGATGAGTCATCCAAAATAGTAAGGGGGTGCCATTTTGGATGACAGTTTGGGGACTCAACAGGGTTAGCTGCTTATAGATAGATGATCAGTTACCTTGACAATCCATTGGGCATGGATTCAAGTATGTATCATTGGAATACTCATCCTTAACTAATATCTCACCTAAATTTGATCATTTTCAACATTTGATGAATCTGCAAATTGATGAAACCTCTTCAAAAACTTAGAGATATACAAATGCCACCAAAGGAAATCAGAAGCATGTGCAAAACATTTAGGGAAAATGAAAACTACACTATCAGAAAAGCAATGTGTTGAATAACACTTAGAGGAAAGTAAATTTAATCTAATATGTATAAGGTAAAACCTTTTTCTCAAAAGCAATGTTTTAGGTATATCCCATTGACTGGGGTCATGAGATCTTCTCCCTTAGTTCTTCTAGCTCCATAAGCTCTACATATCTTAATGACACGACCTCAACTTCAAATAATTCAAGATTATTTATGAGCTCCAGAGCTATTAATTCAACCAATATTGGATAATTCACTTATTTACCATAGTCAAACATCAAGGTGAGCTACCACTTTATCTTTTAAGAGTAATTATATTAGCCTATAAGACTGATTTTAGATTCATGTTCCAAGCTCTATGATTCTTCTATAAGGTTTTCTTGATGATTTTTAGGAGATTCTTGTTCGTTGACTCAGCCTATCCATTACCTTGGGGGTAATAGTTTCAAGATGTGCTCGAATATATCCCATTCTTCATAGCCTAATTAAAAATATTCATGCCAAGGAATGCCAAAGAACTATCATATATTATTATGGAAGGAACACCAAACATAGTCAAAATACTTTCATATAAATATAAGATATTCACTTCATTTACTTACTTCAAATAAACTACCTTTATCCACTTGGTGGAGTAATCTGTAGCTGTAAGGATCCACTTATGACCCAATATTGAATGTGAATTGATTACTCCAATGAAATATAACCCCCATTACATAAATGGCTGATCTATAGAGATGGGTTGGAGTGGAAGAGTTGTTAGCATTTTCTTGCATGTCAAACATGAATAATTTTTATACTTTTTTACCCATGTATAACAATCCTTAAAAAGACTCAACCAATCTTAGCCACCCTTCATTATTTTGAGTGTGATTATCCTTGGAGTAAAATGTCTTCCAGCTGCGATATCATGGAATTCATGAAAAACCTTCTCAATCTGATATGCCTTGATGAATTTCAAAAGAAATCCATTAACATCTTTCTTAAACATGATGTCATTAATAAGCATAAAGGGAATAAACTTAATTCTGAAATACCTTCTCTTGTTATTAGTTAAGCCTTGCAGGGATTGACTTTTTTGGAGAAAGTGCACTATGTCTCGAGTCTAACAATGAGTAAGTAGAGCGTCAAGAAATTATTCTTGATCATGTTGGAGTGCTAAGATGAACTCCTCTTTGTTCCATGACTCTAAAACTAGGTACTCACATAAACCTTTTCCTATGACTATCTTAGTCACTTTGATGTCAATATCATATTCCATTACTCTAGTTATCTAACCAATGCTTTTCTTGTTTAGATCCTTGTTTAAAAGGAAATATATCACACCGACATGTGAAACCATAAGATGAATCTTGTTATTAGACACTAGATGTGTGAATTTATTTAAGCTCCTTATGATAGCTAAGGCATGCTTCTCAATGAATGAGTACCTTTATATTCTTAAAGGCTTTGGTTGAAGAATGTGATTGGCTGTTCCAAAATGTCTTCATTCAGTTGCACCAACATGGTGAATATTGTGTACGTGCCTTTAAAATCATATAAGGTGAAATCCTTTGAGAAATAAGGATTGATGAGAGTTGGGTCCTGTGTAATTTTTTGTTTGATGGCTTCATATTTTTCCTTCCATTTTGCAGTCCACTTAAAAGGCATGCTTTTCTTCAGCATATATGTCAGCGACTTGAAAAGATTGGAAAAATTTGGGACAAAACTCCTGACAAAGTTAATCCTTCCTAAGAATATTTACAATGATTTATTATGATTGGTTAATGACAATGAAAGGATGTAACTTACTCTTTCTAGGTATATTGCAAGTCCTTGCTTAGAGAAAATGTGGCTAAGGAGTTTACCTTCATGCACTAAGAAGCTACACTTTTGGGGGTTAAGGTAAACTTTGAACTACCCGTATCTCTCTAATACCTGCCTAATATGAAATAGATGGTCATCTGCGTTCTTGGAAAACACAATGATATCATCCAAGTAGATAAGAAAAATGTTGTTGATCAGCCCCTTAAATTCCATATTTATGGATCTTTAAAAGGTTGTTCTTTCCTTGGACAAACCAAATAGAATTTTATTGTAAGCATAAGTTCCCCACTTGGTGGTAAAGGTTGTCTTGAACTGATCTTCCTCCTTTGCCATGATCTGGTTGTATCTAGAGTACCCATCCAATAAAGAAAATCATTCTGACTATGCTATGATTTGTAAAATTTTCTCTATAGAAAGCAAAAAATAATGATCTTTCAAAGATGATTTGTTCATATCCCTAAAATCAACACACTGTCTAATTTCCCATTTCTTTTCTACACTAAAACTAGGTTGACAATTCACGATGAATGCTTAATGGGAAAAATTATGTTGAGCTCTATTACCTTGTTCAACTCTTTCTTCATTAAAGGCTCAATCCATGAATTGACAAGCCTCTATTTCTACCTAATAGACTTGGTTGTTGGATCTAATTCAATGGTATGTTGAGCTAAATCAAGATCAAAACCCCTAAGGTCTTCATAGTTCCATGCATATTTGGAAAATTTCTATGAAAGTATGTTTTTCTCGCAGAGTACATACCTTTCCAATATTAAGTAGCTTGTTTTCATCGACCAAGATGAGTTCATAATCATCGTCTTTGACTTCCATGTTTGATTTTTCTTTTTGAAGTTGATCATCAAAATTAAAAATGTATTCTAAAGTCACTTGTCCATTGGGAAAATTATTTTATCTATGTTGGACAATTTGGTCTCCATATTGCTGCCCTAATTTGTCTTGGTTTCTTGATGAAAACTCAACCTCTTCTTGGACGAAGTTGACAATCTGTTGATCAATTTCAAAAAATTGTCAATTTGTGTCATTATCTGGGATAACAGGCCTTACCAATACTCTAACACATGGTTGCAATCCATCCTTCTTGATTTATTTAGCAATGTAAAACTTTGCTCCCACTACGACCAATATATCCAAGGGTTAATTTTCTTTCTTTGGTATGGAGAAGATGTTGAAAGCTTCAAAATCCTCCAGAAGGTCCCATACTCTATTCTTATATGCTCTTAGAAGGTCATTCTTAGCTGTATTTAGCCCTCTTACTTGGTTCATAATCAACTCACTATCCCCATAAGTATGTAATTACTTGATATCTTTGTTTCTTGCTCATTGCAAGCCATGGATGAGAGATTCATACTTTAATGAATTATTAGAACAAACTGATCTGAAATATAAAAGCAAATAAATATTTCACACTTGTGGGAGATGTAAGCATTACTCTGCCTCTTGCACCTTGTATACTCCTAAATCCATCAAATAACATCTGTCAGATGTCATCATCTTGCTCATTTGCTTGCACAATATAAGGAATAGGTGAATCCTCTTCATGTAAGAAATATATTCCAAGACTATCTTCCTTGATCTATTTGTATGGATAAAAACCATGGAAATTAGTTCTCCATTCATCAAGTAACAAATCTGGGATACCTTCAATTTGAGTATATAATTCTTGGATGCTTGAGTGAGCCACTTGATCAAATATGGTGAAATTTAAATTGATGGGGCTGGGCACATAAGGATCTATATGGTATGTGGCAATTGGTCTAGGCCTTATGGTATTTTTGGTGCCATATTTGGTTATGAAAAGCTTTGAGACCAATCTATAGATAAGTACCCGCCAATCTTAGTAGTGAAATCCATAGAAAAGCACAAAACAAAGAAGGGGGAAGATCAATGATGAAAATATCCTATGGAATTGAGAATTTGGGACATGTGTGTAGTGTGAGGCTTAAACCCTTGGTAACTCCAATGGCTCCCACCATATTCCCATCTAATTTCACCACTCCTTTAGAGAGTGACCCATATTCAAGACCAATCCGGTCTGCTATTTATTTAGGCATCATGAAATTGCTTGGTCTCGAGTCAATCATATAATTATGTGCTAGATGACTGCCTATGATTAAATATACATAGAAAGGTGGTGGCTTCATATTATTACTTGGTTGGTCATCCTTTAGCTAAAGCACATTATTGATCTTAACATTGTTCTTCTCCTTAGATGATTCATGCAACGTGATAAGATCAACCAAGGAAACTTGTAAAAGATATCTCTACCCATGAATAACTGGAGATTCCCACATTGATATTGTTGGTATCCAAATATATTTGTCCTAAACCTAGCCATTTTTGGATTATTTGTAAATTGATTAAAGGGGACGGATCAACACAAGAATCATGGTTTCATTAAGTTGTTAGTAGAATGTCATGATTGATTCATCTTGACCACCTGATTGTGTAGTTGGTCTTTTCCTTTGCCATGGGTAGTGCTTCATAAGTCTCTGGCGCATCATAGGATGAGTGTGTAATGGAACTTTCAGTATACTTGATAAAAGTGTAAAGGTAACAAATACAATCTGACCCTGAATCCCGGGGGTGGATAATCTCTGGAAATATATGATGTAAAATGCTAAGTAAGTTGATGAGTTCCCTCAGATTATACATTTTCTACCTTCGGTCCACATTCAGCATAGGGGAAGTTTTTCTTCGGTTCTCGAGAAGAGTCTTTTATTTGTTTGCCCTAAAAAGGTTACATTTTGAGACCATGGGCCCGGTTTATTTGTTCAAGTAGTTGTTCTGGACCTGAATTGTTAACTTGAAATTAATAAAGAACAGATGCTCAATTTAGCCTAATTTATAAAGGTGAGCAGAATGATTATGACCTTCTTCTCTTTCCTATGATATATATAGCATTGTGTGTGTAATACATTGAGGAGTAAAGGTTGAATGAAATATTTTCCTTAAAGGTGTTCTTACTGATCGAGAAAGGAAATTAGATAAATGCAAAGGGATGCTTGAAAATGAATAATAACTACACATACACAGAGGGACAACCCGAGGAAAAGTTTACAGTAACAAAATGGGGATTCTATTCATGGGGCCCCAAGCCTCTGCTATATAATATTGTACAAACAAAATGATACAACTAGATATATATTTAACAAATATAATTTTTTATAGTGGTAATAGGGTTAGGATTCCATTTCATCTAACACACAAGGGACACCCTTCAGAAACTGGTTGTGACCCGTAATGAAGTCGTTATGGGCCTCAACACCAAACAAAAATTGAATGGCCCCAGCCAGGCCTCTTGACATCCCCTTCTCACGTAAAGCAGAGGTGCTCACCCTCAGCCCATTTAAAATATCTATTAGCTCCCTCCTCTACTCAGGTGTGTTTTCCCATTTGGGAAAATCAAGTCCACCTCTATTATATGACTTGGGAGGCTGAGCTCTAGTCAGGTGGGCCTCTGAAGCAGGAGTTGTTCCACTAGTTGAAAAACTAGGAAGGGCACATATCTTTTGAGATGAACCCATCTGCAGCCTGATCACAACCTGAATATCTTCCACGATAGACTCTAGGGTAGTTACCCACTCCTCAAATCCACTTGCATGACTGCCTAACGATGGACCTTCATAATTATTCCCCTGGGATTGAGTGAAAAAATGGAGCTCTGTTTCCAGAAGGGAGGGGGCATAGTAAGCTCTCATCATGTGTCAGTGATCTTCATGGACACGAGGGAAATGGTGAGACCAAAGATTCCTCAGGTCTGCAAGCATCAACTGAAACTCTGGGTGGACCAAATGAAAGTGCAGCATTTGAAAAATAGGAAATGAGGGACACATTTCAGCTAGGCGGTTTATAAAAGATAATACCAGGGCAGGTTGATGAAGGCAATCCCAGGGATTCGCCCTAGCATTTGGAACACTGAAGACTTGGCATACTAGGGCCTCATTGGGCCTTGTAAGATGAAAAATTGGCCCGTGTGAACCAGCTCTTCCCCTGAGGGATTCAAACTAAGGAAAGGTGAAGCCATCCGTTGAGATTGCTGAAGAAAATGCAATTACAAAGAAGGAGATGAGTATGGAAAAATTTGTAAGAAAAATTAGAACTGGATAGATGACGAAGAGAGGGAATTGATGGACCGTTTAAATAGGCATGGTGGTGGCATTGACGTGGTGAAGAAATAATTTCCTTATTAATACCAAATCAAATTTTGATTTTTGGTAATTGCAGGTTTTAAATAAAGGTTAAATTGTTTATGGGGAGCATGTGTCACTGGAGATGGATTAACTGCTTGCACAATTCGAGAAAGTCTCATCACATTAATTTTTCTGGCCACATCATGATTGTACACATGTGGAAAATATTTTAGGTGTTAAATGTGATATGACTTGGAAAATGTCTAGCTATGTCATCAAATGAAGTACCTAGGGCACGATGGCAATTTGTATAACTGAGCAACCATTTGAGAATGCTTATGTTTGTTTTCATGGCAGCCCAAGGTAGTTAGAGACAATGACAGTTAGTCTGGTTATCTAAGGAATATGCTCTAAAAACCTAAGTGGATAAGGTAATCTATATAGGGGGAAGAAAAGAAAAATAGAAAAGGGGGGGAATTCTGAAGAAGGCAGGAAAAAATTGGTGGAGGTCCATAAGGAGGAAAATTTAGGGTGAGAATTCACATTGGCTTGGTGAACGAGGAAAGGGATAAGATGATGAAGGTTTTTCTCTATGTAAAATAGTTATCAAGAATTAGTGTTAAGATGATTGCATATTATACAGTCATTAACAGACTTTGAGAGCATCAATATATGTTTCCCTTGTCTTTTCCTATGCTTAATGGTTTGTATCTGATGAATTTGTCTGGAATTGTTTTAATCCCCCTTTACTTTGTCTCAAAATGGTGTTAGTAAGGAAAGATGTATGTGTTTTTTGTCAACAATTCTTTGTGGGTCATGATTGTAACAAGATTTTGAATATATCTTATGCTCGCTTAGATCTCGTCTAGGAAGGGTGTAAGTATCTGATGTTATTCTGGGGGCACCTGAAAGCTTCATTTTGAAAAACCTGTAAAAATATCCCTGCGGAATGAGTAGGGTTTGGGGGTATAACTTGTAATGTCTTGGGGGTCCCTTGATTTAGACTATTTTAGCATGATCTTGTGTACTATGATCCCACCTCAGGTGTACAGAGCTGGATTATGAGGAGTTTAAAAAATTGACTTACCTGGAGCCTTCCTCGCATGTAATTTTCTTTCTCGAAGAGCTCATTCATTTTCTTTGTTGGCACCCCTTTTTAAGACCCAAACAAACAATTTGGGTCTTTGTTTCTATTATTTCTCTCACCACCCCCTCTCATGATCCTTGTTTCCCCTTCTCCTTTTCCTTTCTATGGGAGCTCCCTCCATCCTCACTAAAATTTTATGACAACTCTAGGTTAAAATAATAACCCATTGGGCAAGCTTCAGATCACTTTGTTTACATCAATTCCACCTGCCCAGAGAACACACTATTCACCCAATAAAACTATATTGTTCTCACAGCTGACTCAAAGTCCTTCATTATTGTTTTGATCATCAAATTTTGGGATGAAGAATTTTGGGTTGGATCCATACTCGCCCTCCACGGTCCATGTTGGGCCCCCGGGTGTTTGCAACATCTGGTAACCACTCTCTCGAGTGAGCATTGTACTTAGTGGCTGCACCCGGCCCCGATATGCCCCCTTTCTTTTGAGTTTTCGAGGCACCATTCCGACTCCATGACCCGACCTCCACAATACCCTTGACCGCATTCCTAGGTCCTCTCACCCTGACTTGGGCACAGTCAAAAGCAGCGGGGACCACAAACACACCCTTTTTCTGGGTGCCTCCCCATCACCCCCCTCGGGAGGGAGGGGCAGGTGACCAGAGGGAGACCTTTTCCCTAGCTACAAAATGACACACCTCATGGGTCTCCCCCCATTGCCCAACCCTTTTTCCCCTCCATGGATCCCCCTCCCTCCAGGGGGTGTAGCTCCGGGAGTCAACACCTTTTTTGGTGCATCGTTTTCGGGGAATCGATTTCTTTGGTACTCAAATGAACTCTTGATCTGGCATTCTTTTGTTGAATCTCATGATATCAGGAAATGTGCGTTGATTTATGATCTATTTTTGTGATGTCATGTGGTTCATTTTTTCTAGAGGCTTTTCTCTAGTGGTGACTCTTTGTCCTTTTGTTGTTATAGACTAGTGGTCCTTTCTATCTTAACAAGGATTTGATGAACATATATTTTGTTTTAAGTTTTTGTATCATTGTGCCATTTGTTTCCTACATGGTGAGGGTGTGTTTATAAGAATTTTTCTTTTGAGAAATGTTCCATGGGTATCTGTGAAGGTAATAAGGGTATTTTTCCTACCAAAGCCCCTTTTAGGCCACGTTTATTTAGACCTTTGAATTTTGAGAAAATATATGGATACCCTCATCAGATCCTAGGGATCGGGATCCCTACCCATATTTCAAGGATATTGTAATACCCTTGTGGAATAAATATCTTGCCATGTTTGAGGAAGTAATTCATGAATACCAGGTAAGACATGAAGATATTTTTATGAGGCTATTTGTACGAACATTACACGGAAATGCTAGAGAATGGTTTAATTCATTACCTCATAACTCTATGTATTCGTGGATAGAAATGGTAGCATTACTTATAGAGCATTTCAAATGATGATCTGGTTTCTCTTCTTTGTAATTATAATAAAAATACCCTACACTCAGAGGAAGAAATGAGATTCATGGACTTCAAGACCAAGGAAATTGACATGGTAGTACGGGTAATAGATGTTGAGGTATCATTCAATGATTTTATTGACCAAAATGATCAAGGTGGTTGTACTTATGCTTGGTGTGATAAATGCTTTATGTCGTATGCATCTTGTGTTAAATATGGTATGCCTAATGTTGATAATGAGAAAATGGGCATTGAAGGAAAGGACTTACTACATAGGTCCCCAAAGCAATATGGTGGAGTGTCTTCTACTAATCTTTTTCTCGCCCAAATATTTGATGAGTTTTGGGATATCCTCTCTAAGGTATGTTACGGATTATCTAAAGGTTTTAGTATATTTGTCTCACACACAGGATACCCTTCCATTGATCGCAATATTGTCCTGATAAAGAATGAAATGACTGCTAAATATAATGGGAGTATCCCCTCAATAGAAGACAGATGTGCTTTACTTGATGCAATAGTGGAATGCGAGAGAAGTCTTAGAATATCGCATGAGTTTCCAGGAACCCAAAATCTTGATGAGTTGATACCCCCACTATCTCTTGGTCATAGTGTAATGACAAGGGTTGAAAGTGAGGGCTCTTTACAAGGTAATGTTAAGAACACAGTATTAATCAGTGGAGGCCATGAGGTTAATAATTTGGTTTTGGTCTCTGGAGATGTTGACAATGAAATGCTTACAAAATAAGGGATACAACCCAACTTTCCCTTTTCAATAAAGCATGGAGGGAGTTTGGTGCCAGTGCCTTGTTTCTCAAGGAAAATGCGATAAGAATAGGTGAATATTTTCCGGAAACAGGTATGACAGATTCCAAGATGGGTATGTATATTGATCATTGTCTTGATACATATATTGTATTTAAAAAGAGTTGGATGAACGAAGATTTGTCTACTTTGGAGAGGGATGAATTCATCAAACACCTTGAGGAACACACATAAATCATTGCATCAATGTGTTTTGTGGTAGGTTGTGTAGAGGTGACTATGTAAGATTGGGATGTTTTTGGTGGACAAAGTAGGTTTGTAGACTTGGGTAGAAACATAAGCATGTTTTTACAAGGTGGGCGATTTTCAGTGATTAGTTGGTAACGAGTGTTTTGGTTGAGGTAATTGTAATCGTTGCATCAAGATGTGGACATGGTGACATGTGCATTTGGATCAAGAGGAAGCACATCATATGGGATCCTGACAGGGTAGACCTGAAAATTTTTGGTCCTTGGACCCACTAGTTAGTATGTACAATATACAATGGTTTGCTTTGTTCTTTTGGTGTTTTTGTTTTGGTTCTTGTTTGTTGCTCTCTTGGTGATGACTTGCAATCTTAAGGAAATAATTTGCTAACTCCATGGCCTAATGAATAGGTGACTGATCTCTCTCTTGCAGTATTTTTTCTGGTGTTCTTTGGACACCCACAGGGGGAGTCCATCCCCAAGCTGGAGCCGATGTTGGTACCCAAATATGTCTTTCCTGAACCTATCCATTTTTGGATTATTTGTAAATTGATTAAAGGGGACAGATCAACAAGGGACTCATGGTTTCATTAAGTGGTCCATAGAATGTCACGATTGATTCATCTTGGTTGTATGATTGTGCAGTTGGTCTTGTCCTTTGTCATGGGTAGTGCTTCATAAGTCTCTGGCATATCATAGGTTGAGTGGTGAATGTGAAGTCGGAACTTCAGGTATACTTGGTAAAAGTGCAAAGGTAACTGTTATCCAATTTTGCACACATGGCAAGATTGGACAAGGGGGTCCTATCACGTTCAAAATGAAATAGTAGTCCTAGGAACCCATCTCCGGTTATTATCAAGATACAAAAATTAAAAATAATTCTTAAATTGCATATGAGAGATCACCTAGCATCGAAAGGCACCTAGTTTATCTCAACTCAGTGAAGAGTTCGGGGTTGAGTTGATAGAGAATCCCGTGTCAAATTGATAGTCATCTCGAAATAGAATCACGTAGAGACTCTCAGTTGTAAGAGCTCGACGATGGTCTTGTTAATGCAAAATATAGCTCGTTGAAAATTGATGAATGAAAGGAACTCTACAAGGATCTCAGTAGAGATCGATGCAAAAAGATCTGAAGGCCAAGTCAGGGAGAGTCAAAGTTAACATGATGCCAGGTTTAATCCATTAAGATAGTGCTCGACCAACCACTTGGGAGAATTATCTTGTTTGACCAAGATGATATGAAATTATGCAGATATGGGAGGTTCAACATCATTGAATCTCAGGTTTGTAATTACGTAATAAAAGGAATTCTATCGACCCAGGAAGATAGTATAAGCACCATAGAATACCAATGTAAAATTGAGTCAAACCGACATCTTAAAAAGAGCTATGAATTATAATGGTGTTCAGACCTTCCTCAGCCGAGTATTCAGTGCACAGGCAGCAGGCATGTTGCAGTATAGTAAGAGTTCTTTTGAAGCACTTCCAACAAGCAGGTTGTCCAACTATGTTGTTATATGTTTAGCATCGAATGCATCCTCAAATTCAGGATTTTCCTTCAAGATATTTTTATGAAAATCGATTAAGTGATAGTGAGAGTGTTACCGGGAGACCTGATGAAATTTATTACAAAGATTCTCTATCGAGACCTTACTTGTTTTACGATGTAACTCATGGAAGTGGATCTCATAGAGGTGGAACTTTTTCATATCAGAATATTCATGAAGCATAATTTGCTTTACAATTATATGGGCATCTTCAACAAGTCACTAGGTCATCAGGCAATTAATGACCCATGATGGAACCTTCTCAGGTGGTTCAACTAATTGTAATAAATACATCATGGGCCTTCAATTTAGGAATGTAATTATGACATTTCCTCTTCTTTCTCACATATTCTTCTATAAATGTAAGTTGGAAGCTCATTTCAAAGGGTTCCAATAGTTCAGACAAGTTGGACAGTTAGATATCTTAGGCGAGTGTATACTTTTCAAGAGTCCTCTCTCTTCTGCAAGTTGTTCTTGTGTGTTGAGAGAACTTTCAAGCCTCCTCTTCAAGACTGTAATGGAAACTATTGCCTCTTCTGAATGTATGATGCATTATACATGTTATTGAAGAAATAAAAGTGTGTGTTTTGTGACTAATCTCAATCCTTTCATCCTTCTGTGCTTCTTTGTGCCTTTCTCATACTTGCAAGTACACTGTGCAAGTTTAAGTTCTATTGCAGGTTCTTGGAGTTCTGTGCTTATCGAGTGGTGGAGTATTGCATGCAGTTGAGTTGTGGTGTTTGTTCACCCTTCTTGAGTTCATCCTTCTTCACTGGGAAACTGGTATATTTCTCGGTTTGATAAAGTTTAACAAAGGGAACGCGTGTCTCTTAGTTTGTGGTATCATGTACCCTCTCTAAGTTGCAGTAGGTGAAGTTGACCTATGGTGCACACACCCTCTTCAAATTAACCCTTCCTGAGTCTGGAAACATCCTTTACTTGGTGCATCACCATCCCTAGTATAGTTTCATTTTTGTAAATATCTTTCCCTAAAACCCCATGAAAATGTTAGCATAGGATCAGATAATAATTTTTGTTACACTAGGAGTAGTACAACACCTAGTTTAGGAAGAGGAAGCCGGCCTTCTCCAGAGGTTCACCTCGAGCCCAAGTCCCACAGCTTGAGAGGTGATCCCATGTGTCCCAATCACACCGAACGTCCTATTCACATCCTGGCCATTTAGAGGGTGCAGTGATTTGGTGACAATAGTAACAAATAAAATTTGACCCTGAATCTCGGGGGTGGGTAATGTTTAGAAATATATGATGTAAAATGATAAGTAAGTTGAAGAGTTCCCTCGGATGAGACATTTTCTACCTCATAAAAAGGGTCCACATTCAACATAGGGGCAATTTTTCTCCGATTCCTAAGAAGAGTCTTTTATTTACTCTCCCTAAAAAGATTACATTTCGGGACCATGGGGCCCGGTTTTCTTGTTCAAGTAGTTGTTCCAGACCCGACTTGCTAACCTGAAATTAATAAAAAATAGATGCCCAATTTCACCTAATTTATAAGGATGAGCAAAATGATTATGACCTTCGTCTCTTTCCTATGACATATGCAGTTGCACGTAATACATTGAGGAGTACAAGTTAAATGAAATATTTTCCTTAAAGGGTGTTCTCACTAATTGAGAAATGAAATTAGACAAATGTAAAGGGATGCTTGAAAATGAATAATAACTACACATACACAGAGGGACAACTCGATGAAAAGTTTACAGTAACAGAATGGGGATTCTATTCATGGGGCCCTAGCCCTGCACTATATAATACTATATGAAAAAATGATACAACTAAATATATTTAACAAATACATTTTTTTATAGTGGCAATAGGGTTGGGCTTACATTTCATCTGACATGCAAGGGACACCCTTTAAAAGTTGGTCACGATGCTTAATGAAGTCGTCACGGGCCTTGACACTAAACACAAATTGAATGGCCCCGATCAAGCCTTTTGACATCCCCTTCTCACGTAAAGCAAAGGTACTCATCCTTGGCTTGTTCAGAATATCTACTAGCTCCCTCCTCTGTTCAGGCATGTTTTCCCATTTGAGAAAATCAAGTTCACCTTTGTTATATGACTTGGGAGGCCAGCCTCTTGTTGGGCGGGCCTATGAAGCAAGTGTTGTTCCACTAGCTGAAATGAAACCATCTGTAGCCCATTTGCATCATAGCCTGAATATCTTCCATGACAGACTTTAGGGAAGTTATCCGCTCCTCAAATCCACTCACACGACTACCCGATGACAAACCTTCATCATTATTCCCCTGGGATTGAGTGAAAAAATGGAGCTCTATTTCTAGAAGGGAGGGGAATAGTAAGCTCTCATCATGTGCCAGGTGATTTTCATGGACATGAGGGAAATGGTGAGACTTGTGATTCCTCAAGGTCTACAGGCATCAAATGAAACTTTGGGTAGACCAAATGAAAGTACAATGTTTGAAAAACATGAAATGATGGACATTTCAGGTAGGCGGTTTATGAAAGATAATACCAAGGTAGGCTGATGAAGGCAATCCTGGGGATTCACCCTAACATTTGGAACACTGAAGACTTGGCGGATTAGGGCCTCATTGGGCCCAGTAAGATGAAAAAATTGGCCCATGGGAACCAAATATTCCCCTGAGGGATTTGCACTAAGGAAAGGTGAAGCCATCCACCAAGATTACCTAAGAAAATGCAAGGGAAGGGAAGGAGATGAGTATGGAAAAATTTGTAAGAAAAATTAGAACTGGATAGATGACGAAGAGAGGGAATTGATGGACCGTTTAAATAGGCATGGTGGTGGCATTGACGTGGCGAAGAAATCATTCCCTTATTAATACCAAATCAAATTTCGATTTTTGGTACATGTAGATTTTAACTAAAGGTTAAATTATTTGTGGGGAGTGTGTTACTGGAAATGGATTAACTACCCACATAGTTTGAGAAAGTCTCATCACATTAATATTTCTAGCCACATCATGATTGTACACATGTGGAAAATATTTTAGGTGTTAAATGTGATATGACCTAGAAAATGTCTAGCTATGGCATCAAATGAAGTACCTAGGGCACAATGGAAATTCACATAACTGGCAGCTGTTTGAGAATGGTTATGTTTATTTTCATGGTGGCCCAAGGTAGTTGGAGACAATGACAGTTAGTCTGGTTATCTAAGGAATATGCTCTAAAAACCTAAGTGGATAAGGTAATTTATATAGGGGGAAGGAAAGAAAAGAAAAGAGGAGGTGAATTCTGAAGAAGGCAGGCAAAAATTTGGTGAGAGGTCCATAAGGAGGAAGATTTAGGGTGAGAATTCATAATGGTTTGGTGAACCAGGAAAGGGGATCAGTCGTGATGAAGTTTTTTCTCTCTGCAAACTAGTTATCGAGAATTAATGTTAAGATGATTGCATATTGTACAGTCATTAACAGGATTTGAGAGCATTAATATATGTTTCCCTTGTCTTTTCCTATGCTTAATGATTTGTACGTGATGAATTTGTCTAGAATTGTGTTAATCCCCCTTTGTTTTGTCTCAAGATGATGTTAGTACGGAATGATGTATGTGTTTTTCGCCAATAATTCTTTGTGGGTCATGATTGTAATAAGACTTTGAATATATCCTGCACTTGCTTAGATCTCGTCTAGGAAGGGTGTAATTATCTGATGTTTTATGGGGCTACCTGAAATCTTTATTTTGAAAAACCTGTAAAACTATCCCTATGGATTGAGTAGGGTTTGAGGGTATAACTTGTAATTTCTTGGGGGTCCCTTGATTTAGACTATTTTAGCATGATCTCACGTACTATGATCCTACCTCAGGTGTATAGAGTTGGATTGTAAGGAATTTAAAAATTTGACTTGCCCAGAGCCTTCCCTACATGTAATTTTCTTTTTTGAAGAGCTCATTCATATTCTTTGTTGGCATATTTTTAAGACCCAAATAGATGATGGTTGGGCCTTTGTTTCTATCGTTTCTCACCACTTGCTCTCATGATCCTTGTTTCCCCTTCTCCTTTTCCTTTCTGTAAGCGTTCCCTCCATGCTAACTAATTTTCATACAAAAATGTGTGGTAAAACCATAACCCATTAGGCGGGCTTCAGATCACTTTGTCTACATCAATCCCACTCACCCAGAGAACACACTATTCACTCGATAATTTTTTTTTTTCATATCCAACTCAAAGTCCTTCATTATTATTTTGATCATAAAATTTTGGGACAAATAATTTTGGGTCAGATCCATAATCACCTTTCGCATTCCATGTCGGGCCCTTGGGTGTTTGCAACGTTTGGTGACCATTCTCTTGAGTGAATGTTGTACTTAGTGGTTGCACTCCTGGCCCCAATCTACCCCCTTTCTTTGGAGTTTTTGGGGAACCATTCTAACTCTGTGACCCAACCTCTAGAATACCCCCCACCGCATTCTCGGGTCCTCTCACCTTGACTTGGGCACAGTCAAAATGAGCAGGGACCAAAACCACACCCTTTTTTTGGGTGCCTCCCCATCACCCCCTTGGGAGGGGTGGGCAAGCGATTGGAGGAATCCCTCATTGCCCGACCCTTCCCCCATGATGAATCCCCCTCCCCTTGGGGGGTGCTCTAGGATATTGAAAGGAGCTCCCATGGATTTTTAGAATAGAGGAGTGATATTTTCCTTTCTTATCTATTCTATATGTGTTTTTTCTTTGAATATTGAAATCTCTACATTTTGTGGATATACTTTGAGCTGTAGATTCTTCTTATATTGTGGAAAATATTTAGTGCATGTATCCACAATGCTCCATGGGTCTGTATTACACTACGGGTTCACTATATTCCATAGGTATTTTGTTAAAGCATTTAATTCACCCAATTCCAATGGTTATCTATCTCTAGGATGCAAACTTGGTGAAGTAGGAGGTGTAGAATATAATTTTGTTTGTTTCCTTTTGGACCTAGTATTATGTATTATACTTGAAGAAGATGCCTAATTTATCCCTTAAGGCTGATTGATTCCATATAATTCATCCATTTTTCAATTCACAAGTGAAGTATCACATGGCTGTTCTTGAGAAACCTCCTACTACGGATCCACTTCTGTGGATGCATCTTGAGAGAAAGATGCATTTTGTACCATCAAGGCTTGGTTTAGAATGCCATTGGGACAAGTTAATTAGTTATGGGGAAGATTGCAAGGGAAACACCACTCATGATATTGCACTAAGTTGTTCTAAACTAGAACCAAAGCTTTAGATGAACTGGATGCATTAGGATTATATGACTGAAAAGGACTTACATAGGTGATTTGAATTTGATTTGTAGGATTTGCTTGGAATAGTAGTTTATTTGGATGAAAAGGGGGTTTGATGGGTTTGTATGGAGGTTGATAAGGTTAGAAATTTTGAGCTTGTTGCCTCTTCAAGGACACCAACTCATTTCCAAAATTTTGTAATTATTTCATGACTTCCTACAACTCACTTGAAGGGCTTGTAGAGGTAGATGCTTGACTTGAATTTTGTCTTCTTGGGGTTGGGATGGGAGCTAGTTCAGGTGTTTGGCAAGGTGTGGATGTCCCTACCTCTAGGAATATGGGCATTGGGGTCCTAAGAGAAAGTTTCCCAACCTGAATAAGACCATTTTATGTTCTAATAACAATATCATAGGCATTAGGTAAGGTTATACCCCCCATAGACTAGATCATGACATAAATATCATTATTTAAATCCCTTAAGTAAAAGAGAAAATAATGCTGGGGTGTAGGTCTTATCAATTATGGGATTCTAGACTATGTCCTCTAAAATATGATGTTGAAATCAATCATTAGCTCATGAGATGATCTCTTTATTGTAGTTAGTTGTTCCACCAAAGATAAATGGTCTGGCTTATCTTTAAACTGATCACACAGAAAGCTTCTCCCAACTTATCCCTAGTAGAGATGGAATTTACTCTTAAACCTTTATACCATTATAGAGCTCTTCCTTTGAAAGAATCTACTAACAATCTACTAGCTACATTCTCTTGTGTGACATGATATACTGAGAAGATGTTTACAACATTCTTTATGTGCTTAATGTGTGTAATGTTCTCTCTAGTGAAGAAGGGAACACTCTCCAAAGCTACAACTAGAATGTCATCACATTGGGATAAAATTAAGGGGATTCCTCTATTGAATGTGACAAATTCTTGATTTATATGATGGGCCATGATGGGAATAAACCTTAATTTCTTGATGGGAAAAGAGAAAGGCATATGAGGTGAAGGAGTGGAAAAATTTCTAATTGAAGGTGTTAGAGATCTCTAAAATGATCTTTCTCTTATCCTTCTTGATGAGAGCTGTAGTTACTCAAAAGGTTCACCTTTGGATACTCTTTTCCTTTTTTTTATCCTTCTCATGAAAGTGGGCATTCTATTGCTTAATAAGTAGATTTAAGATTGGGAGTCGCAAAATGTGTTCAAATATGCCTTTAATGGTAGGAATCCACTAGAACAAACAATAATCTCAGTAAATATGTTGTAAATCTCATCAAACTTATCCCACAAGGTGTGTAAAAACTATAAGAGATAAGAAGTAACACCATTAGTTTGATCATGGATGATCAAATACTTTGGCCAACATAGGATTGTCTTCAAAGTGTGGGACTTTTCTCCTTGAGAAAAACCTCCAAAGAAGGTTGGTTCCTTCTCTCCTAGCTGAATGAAAAACTAATCTAAACTAATCAAAATGTAACTGAATCTAAAACATACAAGATCAAGGGTTGAGAGTAAAGGGGAAAAGTTGTAAAATAAAATAATGGCAATACCCCAACACTAAGACAAGGTTCAAGTTTGACCAGAAAGACATAGAAAAATTACGTATACAAAGATTTAATACAAACATAGAGTTCTGAAGGAGATGAATGATTAACATTTAATGAATACAAGAGGCTAAACATCCACGAAAAATAAAGAGAATTTAAAGGGGAAAAAACCACAGATGTATTACGTTCAAAAAGTATTCATCATGTTTATAGAGTAGAGGTTAGAAAAATGTCTTACAAAATATGAATTTATAGAGGTTCGAAGGTAAAAAAATTGTGTGGTTTGAAGGTAGAGGATATAAATTATACAGAAAAGAACCCTTACAATGTGCCTCTACATTTACATTTATAGAATATGAGAAAGGGAGAGAGATAATTTTTTTGGGGGAATTAAAATTTTGGTTTGTAATGAATGAAGACAAATATGTCACCCATACATCTTGTCACTATTATCTCTGAAAAACAACACCCTTTGATTTGTCATGAATGAATGGATGAGCAATCAGTGTTTTTGGGTAACATGGGATTGTCTCTCAAGTTGTGGGACTTGCTACTTGAGACAAACCTCCAGAGAAGGTTGGTTCCTCTACCTATTCCTAATGCTAAACTACTCCTAAGCTAAGGAAATGCAACTATCTAATCCTAGTCTAACATCCACAGGGACCAAGGAGAGAGGGAAATGCATAAAAATGAGAAATCCTAAGCTAAAGAGAGGTGATAACAGTAAGAAAGGGGGAATATACACTCTTAGATGAGTGAAAATGGGAGGAAAATGAAGGACGGGAGGGTAAACATGAGTGCCATAGTCCAAAAACAACATTCAAACTGTCATTTCCATGGAGCACAACAGAAATAAAACCTGGCAAAAGGAGAATAAACATGCACAATATACCAAAAATGCAAAAGAGGCAAGATAATGCAATAAACACAAGTTAGGGTAGAGAATAGCCACAAAACATGAATTTTATTGCTTCAAATAGATGCACAATCCATTACAATGAAGGAAGAAGGAAAGAATCACCATGCAGAGGTCCAAATCTAAGGCCTACAACTCAAAATACATATGCATCACTTGTAGAATGATGCACTAACATTCCAAGAGAGTCCAACCTTTACAAATGAGCATCCTTTTACAATATATAGAAAAATGGGAAAGAGAGAGGAGGGAAAAGAGACGGAAACTCGAATATTTCCACCTTCAACCACCAACAACATGCATTGAATGTCTGAAAATAGGCATGGGCACCCTTACCAAGGCCATTCCCCCATGATACTTTTCTTGTAGGAGAAGGAATGGGCACCATACCTCATCAAATGTGGTGGTTGAGCTACCTGGAACTGTATCTTTTAATGCTGGGATTGTATTTCCTCTTTTTCACCCACCTAACCTCACCTAAATTAAGAAATCTAGTTTTCATGTGGTGTAGTAAATGATGAGAGCTTTCCAATGATACCAAGTTTGTGAAATTTGGAGTTACAAGGGCGAAAGTTATGGCCATTTGAAGTTTTAGGGGATTGGGATGGTCCGCGACACGAGTTCCCTACGCAGGCTCCACAGTCCGCATTAATGTTTTTTTGTTCATTGCAAGATGAATTGGATTTATCAGGCGAACTGGTGGAAGGCATGGAAAACTGTTCCACTTGTGCTCACGAGCCTGCTCTTGCCGCATCTTACCCGCATTGCTTGTGGGCATCGGACTCTTCTCCCCCGTTGTTCATCCTGCCCGCTAAGTCAGCTTTGGTCCGATAGTCGAACCCACAAAATGACCCCCGCCTTGGAATGTTCCCATTCCCATTGTCCCCGTCTCGCATCCCTGCACTTATCCCGCAACAATGCACTTTTTCCCAATTCTCGTTGTTAATCAGCCAGATTCGCCTTGTGGGAAATCTGATGACCCGGGGAACTGTTCCTTGTTCCTCAAATAGACCTGATTTGATCTAGAACACATTCCCCAAAACCTCCTACATGCGGCCGATGTGGCCCGAAATGGGGAACTGAGGAACAAAAGAACAATTCCTCATGTTCCTCCCAGGCCCGACTTAGCCGATTTTCTTCACAAATGACCCAATTTTTCTGTATTTTTGGCTAAGTGTTGGAAATGAGGGGCTAGGAAAGAAGGAAAGGAATGTCCCCCAACCACTGCAACCTGTGATTTTCTCCATTTTGATCACTTTATACCATGTCCCAAGTCCAAATGAATCATGCAAGTTATCAAAATGACACATAGGGGTATTTTAGATAACAATCACATTAACTCCGAGAGAAAGTCATTGTTTTCCTCTGCAATATGCCATCAAAATTCACAGGAAATATTATGGGCACTATTCAAGCATTTAAACTAGGTAGGTGAGGTTGTTGGGTTGTTTAAAATAAGTGAATCATGTGTCTCCTTTCTTTCTCTTGAGCTTTCATGGATTTGTCTCTTAACTACATATTTATATGCGCTTCTTCACTATAAATGTGGCCCTACAAGAGATGAAGCTTGCACAACAAATCATATAAGGTTTGACCCCAAAACACTCTTCCATGCTCCTAGGGAAGAAAAACACTCTTGGTGTCCTAATTTGCACTTACGGGTGACATCAACATTTCAAAAAGGATTGGTGACATATTTTTCACCCTTGGTGTTGCCTTGGATTTTCCTTGAGGTTAAAAGGGTACATGGGGGATACAAAAGTGTGCTCCCCCATCATTTTGGATTTTCATCACTTAAAACATGACTTAAGGTGTTAGGTAAAGTGTATGGAGTGAGTTAAGTTGCCAAGGCCACTTTTCATGATACTTGGACCCCTTGGTGCATTTTAAAGCATGATTTGTCCCCTTTGTATTATCTCCAAGGTGAAAGGGGACACTAAATTGTGACCCCCATATGGGAAACTTCTCACAATTCATTATGCTCCCCTAAAACTTCTCACAATTTGGAGCTTACCACTTTTGCACCTAGGAACTTCAAAAACTTGCATTTAACTACATGTCCCCTCTCATGTACTTGGACCCATGGTGAATTTTCAAGACTGCATTATTGTCCCCTTGGATTAATAATGAGGTGCAAAGGTGACATGGGACATAAAAGTGTGACCCCTCATCCAACCATTTATCCCTGGTCACATTGAAAACCAAAATTTAAGCTCCTGGTGACCTTTTCAGCTCCTGTGACATCTCATCCACAAGGAACCAGAAGCTTACCTACTTGCCACCATCTAGTGAAAAATACACATGTTTTATGTCCCTTGTGTACCCCTTACACCTCTTTCATTGGGATGTAACTCCATGTGCAACCTACCATGTCAACCATCTTTGAACCTTAGTTAAGTTGTCGGGTTAAGTGGTGAGTTAAAATTTTGCAAATGAAATGACTAACTCCTCATCAAAACACTTGGTCAATTTTTAAAGCATTCAAGCTTCTATATTTACCTCCCTTAAAACCTCCATTTTCATAGACATTTGTTGTAATTTTTACTAGAACATCATGCTACCAAAACTAAAAATTACTCATAACTCCACTATTCGTGCACCAATTTCCATCAAAATTTACCAGTGCACTCCTCCCAAAAAGACCTTCAAGCTGATTATAAGAGCATTGTCATTGATGCTCGGTGTAATTGGCAACATCCATTTGAAATTTGCATCTCTAGGAAGTTTCCTTTTCAGTTCCATAGAGTTCAAACGAAAGAAAAACCTCAAAAACTAGAGCAGAAGGTCCTGAAGCAAAACCTAAACTTTTGAATCTAGTTTCATTTCAATTGACACCCAGAAGAACTCCATATAAAAATATTAAGTGTGTAAGGTCTTCATGTGTCCAAATATAGTAATTTTAAAAAAAATTCTCAGCATCCTTGTTACTCCAAACAAGAAAAAACCATCAGAAAGTGAAAATTGTGAAAACTTACTAAAAATAGCTATCCTAGACAGGACCTGCCAAAAATAGTAAGTCTTGCAATCAGGCTCAAATCACTTGTATCAACTCACATTCCACCTATCTCATTGATTTTTTCCACAATTGCAAGGATCAGGAAATTTCTCATGGCTCAAATCAGGAAAGAAAGCCCTCATAGACTCTCAAAATACCCCATCTAGTCTTTTAAGGGATGATTCATTCCTATATCACAGAAAGGAGTCACATTTTGGAATGATGGACCAAGAAATGATGATTCAATATATCCTAAGTAGTCATAGAAATGGGTAGACATAATTACTTGGGTCTCTTGAGGTGCATTTCCATTCATGAAAGGAAACATCATATGAATCATCAATGGAAAAGAATGGGACAAGATTTGTAAAAGCCCATTTCTCACTTGAATTGTAGGCTATTGAGGTACCCAAGACCATCATGTTATAGGATCAAGAGGTCATCACAGGTCCACACAATGTAATGTCTCACAACAATGTTTTGAACACTTATTCAATGTCTTAGGAGTGTTCAATACATATCTCACAAAAGAAGAATATTGTAACCAAAATAATTTAGTTCCAACAGGATATTAGAAGGAAAATAATTTCATTGAGGGAGCAATCCTTCTAGGTAGAGAAGAGACATATTTCAAATGAAGGTGATGATCAAAAGGTTCCAATCTAACCTTATGATTCCACTCCAAAAGGAGGGACATCTTTGTTACAATGAATCTAGAATTTTAATGAAGCCAAGGAGGATAATGTGATGATCTCCATGTTTTGACTCTGACCTCTTGTTCAAAAGGATCATCATGTTTGCAATAATCAAGAAGTCATCTCAAGTTTCACATGTTGCAATTCACTTAGTAGTGTTTTTGAACACTCATTCAATGCCTTGGAGTGTTCCCGCATCTCACAGGAGAAATATTTGCAATCATAATGTTTCAGTTCAATGAGGTACTAGAGGACAAGAATTTCATTCAGGTATTAATCCTTCTATCTAGAGGATAAGGATATTTTTCAATGAGTAATAGACAAGTAAGAACATGTTTGAGCATCTTGAAGATGATTGCATTCAGAAAGGAGACATCTTTGTCACAAAGGTGAATTTCAAGGTCAAGGGGAGTAAGGTAGTGATTTCCATGTCCTAACTCCTATTTGTGATCAAAAATATCATCATGTTCCCATATTAGTGCAAATTTCATAACAATTTTTTTTAACACTTATTCAATACCTTGAAGGTGTCTATGTCTCACAAAGAAAGAGTTTGCAATCTGAATGTTTCAATTCAACAGGTGGTCAAGGAAAGGAACTTCATTCATGGTCCATTAGAAGATGATTCTTCATCAACACGAGCTTCTCATTCTTTGGATCATCACTTCTCTCTCTTCTTCTCTCTCCCCCCCCCTCTCTCTAACATTCTATTTCTTCATTAAGAATGTACTTTTTCACTATTTTGTCTTATTCACTAAGTGACCTTAATGTTGCATTGTAAAGTTCCATTTTTCTAAAATAATAAAATGACTTAGTTTCATTCCTAGGAATAGAAAGGTCAAAGTGGTGGTGAGATGAAAAGTCACAAGGGGGGAAGAGGAAGAGACATTTTGTAAGCTATAAATTGGGATGGATTATTCCATTCCAAGGGGTTGGTAATTTTTTGATTGTTGTTAGTTGTTGGATTTGTATCACTACTACTATAAGCAATAAAATCTACATTTCTTCTATCTCCTTGTCTATGTTCTTTCATATCTCTCTACTTTCCAACTTTGCAAGCATTGTAATCTTGTATAACCAAGAAGAAATTTTTGTATTTGATTAATGAATCTCATAGAACTTTGTGTCTCCAATTTATTAGTCTTATTATTGATTGCACATGGTTGAATACTTCTAATTTAATGTGGACCTACTCTGGTTAATGTATGTGAAATTTGTAAGTTCCTACTCACAACATTAACCCCCTCTCCCTATTTCTCCTACTCATCTTTACCTCTTTCCCAAATAAAATTCCTCCCTTGTACATTGTACAAGAATTTTTCCACATGTTTATAGGAATATTCCTGTGTGATCCTCGGCCCTAATGGCCACCCAACAGTTATAGTTAGTTTACATTAAATAATGGGAGCCTCCCCATACCCAAGAAGGAGGGGGATTAGCCCATGTGACTGTTGGTGAAAACCAATAATCTGCACACTACAAAAATTATTTCACCAATAGTTTTTTGTGACTCTACTAGGAATATCTTTCCCTTTGTGCACCCTTAAAAGATATCTGAAAATCCAAAAAATCAGATATTTGAAAATCATAAAAAATCATAAAATATAAAATATACTAAATATACTCATTGCTGAAAATTCACTGTTGATTTCTTCTATAAACATATTATTTCCATGGCTGCAAATTTCCATTTACATGTTGGAGAAATATTTTACAAACTGGAAGAAAAAAGATACACTTGATTTGATCGAGAAAGTGGCATTGTTGATCTTTCAAACATGCATTCAAAGACATTACAAATATGATTTTAGACTTCCTATATTGTCCATGTGAGGCAAGACATTTATTCCTTGAAAATGTTAAATTTCCTCTTGAAGATCCCATTACAGAAGTAAGTTGTAGAACCACTTGATATCATTCCTCTAAAAGAAAGATAAGAATGAAGAGAGAAGAAGAGAATGTTTACACCTGTTGCCATGGGGACATAACACTTGTCCGCTAGTGTTGGCTCCTCCACTTCATGAATTGCCAAAAGGATCAATAAATAACTTTCCCAAATTATATGGAGATGGAAAAAAATGTCTAGATGATCATATCATATCTTTTATCACATCCTGTGGCATTCTTGGAGTGGGACATGAATATTTTGATGTTTCGAATATTCATGGAATAATTACAAGATCCCATTGTGAAATGGATACTTTCCATCACACTTGATTACTGATCGAGATGATATGAAAATAATGTTTGAAGCAAGATTCAAGAATGTAGAATATGTTCATATCCTCCTTTTTCAACTAGCTCAGATGAAGAAAGAACCACAAGAACCCATGAGAGAAATTGTAGCAAAATCCAACAAGTTGATAAACAAGATTCCTAATGGTTTTAATCCTATTATAGATAATCAGAAGATGTTCTTCATAAATGCTTAGTTTTGTGAAGTTGGTTTCATACTATGGAAATCTCAATCAAAAACTTTAGAAAATGCTCAAGAACTTTCCATTGAATTCGAAGATGACCTAATCATGTTAGGGAAGATCAAGAACCTTTCAATAAAGGATAAGACCCAAAGTTTTAAAGACAAAAGAGATGATCCATTACTATAAAATTTAGTCAATGATTTGATTTTATTGAAGAAGGAAGTTTCCCAACATGCCTCATACCAAAAATGGAATAGAAATTAGATTGCAGGAGCACCCTGAAGGATTTCCTTGGAAGATCCACCGGTTAATGCAATATATGGGACTAGTGGAGATGAAGGAGAAGAAATATATGGATAAGAAATTTTAGATAACAAGAATATGATGAATGTGCAAGGATTAGGTATTTTTAATACTCGCCAGATGAATATTTTAAAGAATTTATCGATAACTACTATTGTACCATGTTCACTCACTCAAAAATAGAGAAATAAGATTCTTCTTCCACTTCGCAAGTAAATAATTTGAATCCTCAAATGGAAACTCTATTTAAAAACAAAAACAAAATAAGGATCATCAATGTCCACTTCCATGGGTTCAGCCAAGAAGAATCCTGAGACTAACTCAGTAAATATTCCATCTGCCTCTTTGAGTAATTATCTTTTTTTTATTATTGGTAAATAGTTTTTTGAAAGGGACTATACCCTTGTATACAAAGAGGGCCTAGACGCCAGAATAGGAATGAAAAACATTACAAGAAGGATTAATATCTAGATAATACATAAAAACCCAAGGTAACCAAAGAGCAGTCACCCCAAAACATCAAAACAGTTCAAACACTGCAGAAAAGTAGCCAAAAAATAACAAAAAAAAAGCAAAAAATGTGAAGGAAGGTAGCGAGAGCAGCGCAGATCCACAATTACTTCTTGGTAGCTTTGGTGATTCTGGATTTAATAGTCTACCAAGAGGTGAACATAGCCAATGTCATCATATGAGTGGAGTCAGAAATATCCAGCTGTTGAATGATCTGTTTTCTTTCCTTTTCCGTGCCCAAAAGAGTTGCTGGTATTCCACTGAGATTATAAATGTTGCGGACATTCTGCTGAATAAATTCGTTGATTACACTAAATATAGCCATATTATGGTCATGGTGAGTCTTGGCTTTCCCTAGACAGTTGTCTAGGAAGTTTAGTTTTTTGTAGATATCCTCAACTTGTTTATTGTCAATATCAACCTCCTCCTCTTTCTTCCTCTTACCTTTTTACTTAGCCAAGTTTTTAACCTCATCTTTCAACAACAACATGTTTGCTTCTAGGGCTTCCAGCCTTTTTGTGGAGCTCTCAGTGTGTGCCTCCTCTGAACCAGTGCTACTAATATGAAGGAGATTATGAGAAACCTCCAATTAGAAGATCAAGAACTATTTGGTCGAAGGATAATGTCCAGAATTTCAAAGAAGAAAGGTGTTGATCCATTCCTATAAAAATTGGTCAATGATTTGAAGTACATTGAAGAAGGAAAAATTTCTTAACATGCCTCATACCAAAATTGGAAAACAAGAATCAAATTGCAAGGAGCACCCTGAAGGCTTGACCTTAATCTCCACTAATTAATGCGGTATGTGGAACCTATGAAGATGAAGGAGAAGAAATTTTTGAATCAAAAATTGAAGAAGAAGAAGAAGATGGATTTTCTAGATATTGGGTATTTTGAATACTCACCAGATGAAATACTTTGAAGAATCCATGGATGAACATGAATAATTACTCACTGTGCAGTGTTCACCTCACAAATGAAGAAATAAGCCTCTTCTTCTGTTACCTAAGAAAATCATTTGAATCCTCAAATAAATGACTCTGTGAAAATAACAACAAAAGGAGGATCATCATTTCTCACTTCCATAGGGTTATCCAAGAAGAATCCCGAGAATACCTTACAATTAAAAAAAGGTAATCCATCTACCTCTTTAAGTAATTATCTTTCATCTCTTCTTGTCAAATTAGTTTCTACTTCTATTGATCCTAAGAATACAAAATCCTACTCATGTCAAGGATATCATAGTTCCGTATGTGCTTATCACTTCTTCACCTTTTGACATTATTGACCATGTCAAGAAAGCTAAAATTAAAACTTTTGAATCTAAGTATTTGAAAACTCATCCCTAAGCAATTTGATAAACTTGTCCATTTTATCAAAGGAAGTAGTTCAAATTCATGTTCCAAAAATTTCACTACCAAAGAACCACCTTCCCACTCCTCATACCACCTCCTCTCATAACATTTCTTGCTTCCACATCGTCCTCTTCTAGGAAAGTAGAGCCTTTCTATCTTGCTTTAATAGTCAATGGATATAAATTGAATAACTGCATTATTGACTCTGGTGCCTCTGACAATGTCATGCCCAAAAAAGTTGCTAAATATCTTAGTCTCTCTCTCACTCCCACTATTGGCCATTGTTACTCCATGGAAACCAAAGAATTACCTCTCATTGGCCAAGTGAAGTATGCTCAAGTATCATTTGCATATTTTCCTGACAAGAAGATCATGATGAAAATAATTGTAGAAGGCATGTCAGCTTCATATGGTATGTTATTGATTTGAAGTATCTTTCAAGATGTTGGCAGAGATATATAGATGGATTGGTCATATGCCACCATACACGTCAATGGTAAGATGAAGAAGCTCCTTCCCATAAGAAAATGAAATACACTGTTCAAAGACCAGATGACCTAAGGGTAGACATCCTATTTCAAGATTCAAGGTATGACAACTTGTTCATAGCTTCAGAGGAAGATGTTGAGCTTCCCATGTTGATGGAGGAGTATCCAGGTGTGATGGAGCCAGTTGGAAAGCTTCATGATGATTTGATGGAGGCGGAATTTGATAGTGTGTACTTCCCATTGAGTATGAATGCATTCTCTACTTGTTGGTGATGAAGGTCATGGAAATATTGACTTACATTAAAGTAATCCTCGAGGTGATGAGAAATGGATCATAAAGAATAAGTGACATCAAATTAATTCTTAGTAGGTAAATCCCACATTTCCAATCATCTTCTCAAGGTCTAACATGAAGGCTTGTTTGGTGAGTATGAAAATGATTGTGAATTTGAAACCTTCTTTTTCCCATTAGGAGAAGATGAAGACCTTCTCAGTGAAGAATAAATAAATGCAATGGTGCTTGATTCTCCCAAGGTTGAATTCATTCAAGATGAAATTTTTCTCAATGAGGAATATATGAATAAGAAGGTGCTTGAATTTTCAAAGTTGACTCTACTTAAGGGAAGGATGTCTTTATCATGGATGATTTTGAGGCTCAAAATCCTGTATGGTCAAGATGGGGAAATGATGATTTGATATTTCATGCTCAACCTTGTGCTCATTTTTTTCAAGATGATGAAGCATTGTGCACATCACATCATAGTGAGAAACAGGATCAAAACATGAGCCAATTTGTGTGAAAGATACCGTTTAGAGAAACTGAGAAACATGGAGCATCAAGAGGCTTGTGATAGTGTTCAAAATCTTAAAACATCTACCAAGAACCAACTCATAGAGACCATGGTCATGAAATAAGTAACAAGTAAAGTTTAAATGCCCATCAAATACCATAAGCCTCAGTATGAAAATGACAAGCCTAGTATGATCAAAACTCATTCTTGTAGTAGTAATAGAAGATCAAAAATTGGGAATGAATTTGGAAATAAATAAGTAGATGGAAACATGATATCAAAGCAATAAAGGAAATTCTATGTCTAAGTGGACCCTTATTTACAATAAAAATCATGAAAATTTTCTCAAGAAATTGAGAAATGGGTCATATTTCAGTGATCCAGTCAATGGATTTGCAGAACAAAGGCATTTGGTGATACCCATGCACGGGTAAACATTCAGTGAAGAATCAATGCTACAGTGAAAGTGGGTTGTCCCCCACATGTACCATAGGTGATTTAGGTATGTTGTATCATGGTTTCCCTTTTGTATTATTTCCCTTCTGTTGTGTGTTTCCCTTTCTTTTGTGTGTTTGTGTTCATTTGTTTCTTGGATGTGTTTTTGGCTTTGCTATTTTTCAGTATGGTGACTTTATGGCCCAATGGAAAAGGCACTAGTCTGTTACCCCATGAGATACCAAAGGTTATTCATTACCCCTTATGGTCTAATGTCCCTGAGATAGAGCCATTTGTTGTCATGCTAAATGTCTAACATGCAAAATTGAAAATTTTGGCCATGACAACTAAGCCCCCACTTGAAAATTTCCTCTCCCGATCACTGTGAACCCTTCCTTGGCCAACCTATCCTCAATTTCACCCTCATTCATAGATCTTTCCATAGGAATGTGATAATAATATTTCAAGTTTTTTAATGTGTAGGGATGTATTCCTAAGGTTATTAAAGAAGTCACTAAAATTCAAGGACAAATAATTGTCTTTGGAGGCCTAGAAAGGGCCATTTTTAGTCATTTTGCAACTAGTGAATACCCTCTGAAAGCTGACAAGGGAGATTCAATCCATCTAAAGTTTTATAGGAGATAAATGAAGTTATCTATGGTATTTTAGGGAAATTTTGTGTAAGAAATTGATGAAAGGAACAACTTCAACAAAAATGAGTCATTTTGGGCACAGGAATGAAGGATCTAATGGTGAATGCTAAATTTTCTAGATGATTATGAGAGTTCCAGGAGGATTTGGGAAGAAAAAACTATTCAATGGAAATATCTTGGAACCCTCTACATGATGGAGACCCCACTTTTTTCCAAGACTTCAAAATATTTCTATGATAATCTAAGACACTGTTGTTGCCCCTTCGAGTTGAAAGAATGGAATGGTGCCCTAAAAATAAAATTTTCAGGATATATTGGATCCTAATAATGGATTAGGATGATCTCAACAGGTTATTTTGAGTCAAAATCATATAATTTTTGACCCCAAAACACCTTCCATGCTCCCAGGGTAGAAAAAACACTCCCGGTGTCCTAAAATGCACTTGGCGCATGACATCAACATTCCAAAAAATATTGGTCATAACTTTTTCACCCTTGGTGTCCCCTTGTATTTTCTTGAGGTGAAAATGGACATTGGGACACCAAATGTTCTTCCCCATCCATTTTGAAGTTTTGTCACTTAAAACATGAACTTGAGGTGTTAGGTGGAGGTGTATGAATGAGTTTTAAGTTTCCAAGTCCCCCTTCCCATGATGAGATCCTAGACCCCTTGGCACATTTTAATCACATTTTGTCCCCTTGGATTTTCCCAAGGTGTAAAATGGGACAAGGGGGACACCAAATTGTGATCCCCCATATTGGGAAAACTTCTTGCAACTTATCCTCACATCTTTTGCACACCTAGGAGAAGTCCTCAAACTTGCATTTTTAATTTTGTCCCCTTCTCATGAGCTTGACCCATGGTCACATTTTCACCCATGTTTTCCCTTGGATTTTCACCAAGGTGTAAAGGGGACATGGGGGACACAAAATTTCACCCCCTATCCTTCCATTCAGCTTTGGTCATATCCAAAACCAAATTTTAAGCACCTAGGGAACCAATTAAATTGCCCTTGCATCTCCCTCACATAACAAGAGCCACTTTTCATATCTTGTAAAGGAACACTTGGGTGTCATTTGTTTCCCCTTTTTTCCCCTTACACCAATTTTACCCATTTGTAAATCAATAAAAAACCCATTTTTAGCAACCATCCACCCCCAACCATGGTTAAACTATCTAGTTAAGTGGTGAGTTAAAAATTTGAATGTAATAACTCCTAACTCCTCTCAAACACTTAATAATTTTTAAAAATTCAAATAATTGTTGTGTTTCCCTCCAAAACTCCATTTTTACACAGTTATGCTACTGGATTTTTTCCATAACCTCATTTTCAAAACTAAAGAATTTTCATATCTCCAAAACCTGCACCTGATTTCCACCAAACTATTTACTAGTGTACACTCCTCCCAAAAATGCCTTCAAGATGATTATAAGAGAATTTCCATTGATGTATATATAATTTATAGCATCCATTTGAAATTTTCAGCCCTTGGAAGTTTCCTTTTCAGATCTACAGAGTTCTACAAATGAAAAACCTTGAAAAATGGAGCAGAAGGTCCTGAAGAAAACCTAAAATTTTGAGACCAATTTCATTTCAATTGACACCCAGAAGACCTCCATATAAAAATAGTAAGTGTGCAAGGCTTCATGTGTCCAAATATAGTAAGTTTCAAAAAATGGTAAACTCTCAACATCCTTGTTACTCCAAACAAGCAAAAACCATCAAAAGTGAAAATTGGGAAAACTTACTAAAAATAGCCATCCTAGTCAGGACCTGCTAAAATAAAAAGTCTTGCAAATCTAGCTGCTCAAATCACTTGTATCAAACTTCACATTCCACCTATCTCATTATTTTTTCCATAATTTACAAGGGATAGGAAACTGTCTCATGGTTTAAACAAGAGAGAAATCCCTCACAGGCTCCCAAAACATTTAGTCTCAAGGTGAATTTTGTATGACAACTTTTATGTGAAGTTGGATGATTCAACTCATCCTAAATCACAAAAGTCATCATGGTTGAATCATCATGTTCAAGGAGCTGAATTTGACCATTCAAAGGAAAGTGATATCTCAAATAGGGAAATTTGTAAAAGGTGATCCCCATATTCTCAATCATGGAATACAACTCAAAGTATCTAGCATGAAATGTGTTTGATGAGTATGATGGTGAATCATAATTATAAGGCTAGAGTTCTTCTTTCCTCATTTGTAGGAGAAGAAGTTCATTCAATTCAAGGATAGGATGAACAAGAAACACTTATTCAGTAAATGCATTTGAGGTTGATTCCATAAAAAGGATATTCATCCTTTTTCCAAGCTAAGGTGAAAGAGGAAAGAATTAGATTATTGTATCTTGAAGTCATGAGGAGGAAGGTCTGATCACATATATGAAAAAAGGTCTAACCCTTGTGTTCACATTCAAAAATGAATACATCTTTGTCCATGAATAAGGAAGGATGGGTCAATGAATCCATGTCCTAAAATGATTGTCACTTGAATGATGCTACCAAGGTATAATTCCATCATGTTTGCAGGATCAAGAAGTCATCAGGTCAATTTGAACAGTTACACAATTGTTTTTGAACACTTATTTGAATGCTTTGGAGTGTGCTGCATCTCACAGGAGAAGGATTTGTAATCACAATGTTTCATATCCAATGGGAGGTCAGAGGAAAAGAATTTCATTCAGGGAGCAATCCTTCTATCTAGAGGAGAAGGACCTATTTCAATGAGTAAAAATGAGAAGAAAATGTTTGAGCATCTTGAAGTTGATTCCATTCAAAAAGGTGACATCTATGTCACAGAGGTGAATTTTGGATCCAAGAGTAAGGTGATGATAGTGATCTTGTCTAACTCCAACCTTGTGTTCAAAAGGATCATCATGTTTCCATGATCAGGAAATCATCTTGAGTTCACATGGTGTAATTCACTTAGTAGTGTTTTTGAACACTCATTCAATACCTTAGAATGTGTCCACATCTCACAGAAGGAAAGAAGTTTGCAATCTAATGTTTCAATTCAACAAGGTGGTCAAGGGAAAAAACTTCATTCATGGTCCATCAAAGGTCCATCTCAGAAGTTCTTTCATCAACAGGAGCTTCCCCATCTCTAGATATCCACTTCTCTCTCCTCTCTCTCTCTCTCTCTCTGACATTCTACTTCATTAAAAATGTACTTTTTCACTCTTTCATCTTATTCACTTAAGTGACTTAATGTTGCATTGTAAAAGTCCTTTTCAAAAATAAGAAAAAGGACTTAATTTCATTCCTAAGGGAAGTGAAAAGTCAAAAGTGGTGGTGAGATGAAAAGTCATGTGGGGGAGAGGAAGAGACATTTTGTAAGCTATAAATTGGAATGGCTTCTCCATTCCAAGGGGTTGGCAATTGTTTATTGTTTAAGTCGTTGGATTTCACTACTATTGCAAGCAATAAAAGATACATTTCTTCTATCTCCTTTCCTATGTTCTTCCATCTCTCTACTTTCCAAATTTGTAAGCATTGTAGTTTTGTAAAAGCAAGAAGGAACTTTGTCTCCTTGATTAATGAATTCATAGAACTTTGTGTCTCTGATTTATTAGCCTTACTGTTAATTGCATGGTTGAATTATTCTAATTGAATGTAGACCTAGTCTGGTTAATGTGTGTGAAATTATTTAGTTCTACTCACAACATTAACCCTCTCTCCTATTTCTCCTACTCCCCTTTACCTCTTTCAAAGCTAAATTCCTCCCTTGTATACTGTACAAGTAGTTTACCACATGTTTAGTGGAGTATTCATATGTGATCCCCAGCCTAACGGTCACCCCATAGTTTTATTTAGTTTTCATTCAATAATGGGAGCAAATCATCATATCTTTATTCATATGACTTTTCCATAAGGAGATTATTGATGTTTTACATCATCCAATAGAGTCATTACTAATGAGAGTCCTAGAATATGGAGTATCATGAAATTCAATCAACATGAATTTCCTTTGAGTAAGAGTAAATCTAATGTTCCCATGATGGTAGGATCAAGAATCTATCTTGGTGTTCATATCGTAGGACTAAGTCGTTATCAGAACTTATATCCTTTGTATCTCATATCATTTAGATATGTGCTGCTAAAGTGTATTTTCATATGTTGATAATATGGATTAGTTTTCATTTGGTTTCTTCAAATTATTGTTTAAACTATGGTTCTTGGAGGTTGCATAATAATGTAAATTATGCTTCAAGCTATGAAATTATCACATCAGCCACACGACTCTACTTTCCCTTGGATAAGACTATGCTCTAGTCTCAAAGGATGGGTTATACCGGTGACAAATTACTCCAGCTTACTATACATCTGTCTTGAATGTTAAAATTTGGTTGTAAACGGTCCATATGAATTCCATACCTTCAATGAGTATATTTGTAAGTTCAAAAGGCTGTACATTAATAGGTCAAGTGCCTAACAAATTTGTACATGGCATGAACTATGTTGCAGCAAGTTATACATAGTGATATCTTGGGTTGAGCATAGGTTTCATCAGCTCATGCAACTTCAGTTTGCCATATGTCTTTCATAAGATGAAGTTTCTAGAAATATCATTGTATATAATTCCACCACATGACCTTCACCTGTGTAAGAGGATATCATTTCTAAGGGTGAAGCTTCTTCAATGTGGAATCATAGAATCCTTCAGAAAAATAGGTGATGTTGTAAGTTTTTATTTCAGCAGATTGAATGCATTTTCACACTTTCTCATCTCCATACAAATTTCAATTAGTCACTTTTTTTTTGCAAATAATTTATTGGTTTATCCACTCTAATGAGAGCAATATTTATGTTCCAAATTTTATGTAGTAACCAACCAACACCATGAAGCTTCCTGACTTTATGTAAATTCTTAGGTGTCGAACCACTATAACCACACATGGATTTGATTTTATGGGTTGACTTGTTGAGAATGAAAAAGGGAATGAGAGGGGGGTAGGTGAATTATTCCCAAAAAACTTTTTCAATTCATTTACCTTATGAGGTGTGGAATCATTCAAACCTAGTATAATTATGCTAACCATTCAATCAACCATGAAATATATATGTGTTTAGATAAGCATAGCAGCTAAACCCCTTCAGCATGTGATCAAGAAGGAAGAAAGTTCACAAGAACACAAAATTAAGTGGGATGACCCTAATAGGGGGAATAAAACATATCTTGACAACTCATGCTAAATAGAGTAATACTTCATATATGAATGTTAGTAGGCAAACCCTATGTAGGAATCTAAATTTTAATGATACAAATCAAATTCCCATGAGTGCTACATATCACCTTGAGTACTAGTGAAGGATACTACTCTTAATGTAGATAAAAGCTCCATGGCCTTCAATATGCAATTAAATTCCATTTTATCCATGTTCATCATAAAAATTGTAAGATTATTGCAATTGAAAATAATGGTACACTAATCTACCCATTTTGATGTGCATTCTGAAATCCATCTAACTTGTCATTAAAAAATTGACATAGTGGTAGATTATATCTAGTACAATTTATTATCAACTACACAGTTCTTGAAATCAACATGTAATATTGAATTACATAGAGAAGTTAAAGCATCTTATTCCCACTCATCAAAGTAAATAATATCCCCAGCTACCATCATATGCTAATCTAAGGGGAAACTATTACCTAAAGTAAAAATGTTGACTTGACACCCCTTCATAAAATCGTTGTGGGTGGACCTGGATGAAAAAGTTATATGACTTTACAAATCCACTACATAGGTACCTAACAATGAATTTTGCATATAGGTGATATTCAAGAAACATTATGCACTAAAGCTTGTGAACTCTTTCTCATGACAAGTGTTTCTGCAATAATTACAGATACTCCTTGACTCTATTGGAAATACAATATTCATCGCTCACGATCATTCTTTATGAAGCATAGACACATGTAACAATCTCAAGAAAATTATTCCTTCATAGATGCTCGTATGCAAATTATCCGTGTATTTCTAGAATGTGTATCCCCTTATTACAGGCTTGTAGATCATGGTCTCATAATTAGAAACTTTATGAAATCTTAGTGATGCAATAGACAAAAATTTAGGCCATGTTCATGGTATCTTCATTACTTAGATCGAATTTACCTTAAACATTGTTTCCCTTCATCACTGAATCCATCTATGGTTATGTATTCATCAACTCGTACAAATCTTGGACAACAATTCTTAAATGGATATAGGAATGAGTTGGGAGGAAATAAATAGTTGCAGATCTCCTTACAATTATTCTGTTCCTTCTATTCATCTTTCTAATTTATGATCCAATCCATCTGAGGTTGTATTGATGAATACAAGTATATGAAAATGAAATAAGTGCCATATTGTAGGATTAATTACCCTGGTCACCTATGACCAAACGGTCCTATTCCTAATTTTCATACCATGGAACCTAAGTCCATTTTCCAGCATTTGGTACTCGTCTCTATTCTCAATGACTACAATTCAATGTAAGTTCTTCCAACATACTATGGATATTATTTCTAGGATCCATATCATATCCATAAGGGTCGTTAATATTTCTCTTATAATCTAGATCTAACTTAATCACCATAGACCTGTTAAACACAATCTAGATCTTCGTCAAGTCTAGACCATGTAACATATAATTTCAAATTTCTATTAATCAAATTCATCTTTTAGATCATATGATGAATTATTACTATCATACCAAGACCAACTATTTCTCCATCTTAAACATACCATATTTCATCCTTTGGAAGCTGCAGTGATATTGAGAATTCATCATTCATTACCAATCAATTAACCATTCAACCATACAACAACCATATGTGTGTTTAGTTAATAATTGAATACACCATACAAAAGAACAAGAGAACAATAGAGTACACAAGAACACCAAATATATGTGGGAAACCCTCAAGGGGAAGAAAACCCACTAAAACTTTGTTGATATTACACAAAAAAAATAAATTTAGTGTAAGCACTAACCCTACAAGGAGCACCAACCCCTAGTTTAGTAGAGCACCAACCCTACAAGGAGCACCAACCCCTAATTTAGTGAAGCACCCACTCCACAAGGAGGATAAAACCCCTAGGATGACCAAGCACCAACTCAACCACCTGAAGATATGTTTTATCTCTATTTTTTCTTCTGCCACAACTGATGGAGATCACTTATTCAGCTCACAAACCCTAGCTCAAACCCTAGGTCTTCAAACTTGCTCTATCTTCTTCTTTCTCAACTTGTCTTGGCTCTAAACACTTTCTCTCATGTCTAAATCATTATTATCAACCTATTTCATTCTATTCCTCAACCTTCAAATCATGCACACATACCTACAAAACACTCTCCTCTAGGTCACACTTTTCCCTCCAAGAGCACTATTTGAAAAATAAACCCAAAACATCACTTTATATGCTTTTTCTCCTCTTCTAACCCAAAGGAGGTCAGTCCTAAACCTTTGGTTTGACCAAATGCATCATTAAAAACATCCCATAACTTTATCACAATAGTCACATATGACCCAAGTAGGTCAGCCTAGCAAAAAATCACCTTTCATGCACCAACAATCCTCAAAACCTTGCCATTTGAATGACAAAATCCCTCATTCCAAAACCATGCTTATTAAAGCTCCCATATTCATAAAACATGAGTAATATATCATTTAAAATCCATCCATGGTCTCAATTTACATTAACCAATCAAATTATTTCATTTAATGGGCCCACTGGCTCTTTACCTTCTCAAAACAGTTGTTTCCAACACCCTTCAGGACCACTTTCACCTTTGGGCCTTCAAGACCACCCAAAAAAACCAAAATATGGTATGTGACCACTTGATGGAAATTATAGAACCTTTATAAAACTTCTAAACAAGTTATAGCTCATGAAACAATCACTGGTTCAAACCACAACAACTTTTGTCTTCACCAAATCAAGTTGCCCAAAAACCAGTTTTCCAAACTCAGCTGATAAACACTTTCTTTATAACACTTCAAGACCTAAAAATGGATTCATTGGATTCCAAATTCATCCCTCTTCACATCCAGGTGATATAAAGCATCACCCAATCCATCTCATGCTCCAAACAACTCAATACTTCAACAAAAATAGATTCTGTCCTGGATAGCCAAAAATATTTCTTGTCCAAAATTGACCTGGAAACCATATCAAATCATCATCATGAAGAAAAATTATATCAATGGAAATATATCTGAATTATAATTTCAACAAAACTTTAATCACCTCCTAAATCCACATGTAGCTCCTGTTATGCCATTTTACTGAAGACTACTTTTTAACTGCCCAAAACTGCCCTTTGACCAGTCAACCTAAATAGGGAACACTATGCACTTTTTCACTATCACCATAACCTGAAAACTTCATGGAAATAATAAAAAAACTCACATACATCACATAAATGGAATTTTAGTTTACCTCATTTGGACAACTTTGTCCTCAAACTAAACTCTTCAGAAACTTGCATTTTTAGGTGGGGCCCACATATCACCACATGCTCTACATACCTTTATGGAAATCTATGGAAGAGTCCTCTACAACATAAAATCATCACTTTTTAGGAACCAATAAAAAATTGGATGGTCAATATCACTTTTTTGCAAGCTTCTCCTAGCAAGTGTCTAGCTAGGGTTTCAAACCACTTTATCTTCTTAACGATCGTTCATAAAAACGTGACGATCAAACCACCTCATTATTTTTTTGAAAGTTCATAACTGACCTAAGAATATATTCCTAAGAGCTTAGGTCCACATGCAAAGCATACATTTCACAACGAGCATCAGAAGGTCAACTTTGCTTAAAAACACATTGTTTACCCGGTTTCACCAAAACTTGCATAACTTAAAATTTATTCAGAAATGACCTAAAATTTGGCATGAAGCACCATGAAACATCCTATAACTTCTCCAACTCACCATCATATCTCAAATATCTCAAACTCTCCATCCATTAAGACTTACCTTTGCTAAATTGTTTGTTCTCACTGTTTGCTTCCCAAGGACCTCATAAATGCATCAAACCACTGAATACTGACCTAAAATTCACCATACACCTTAGGTATACTGTCATACACCATGCTTCCATGCTTAAAGACTGATTATTTGGTCCAAATCTCACATCTCCACCTCATTCTGCATGCTCCAGGGCTAGAAACAAGCCTGAATGACCTGACTCAACCATGAAAACTCATGACTTGACCATGCTGACTCATGTAGACTCATATACACTCAAACACATCATACCAACCATGTATGACCTCATGAAACATCAACCAATCACCTCAAGAAGAGCTCATACACCATGACTAGGCTCACTAGACCATGCACCAGGACACCTAGGACAACTCACCAAATCTTGAGCACCAAACACTCTGATCATCATGTTTGACACTGAAATAACATCATAGGGAGACTCATATAACACCATGACACCATTTTCCAAATGGGGGTTGACATCAATGACAACACAACCACACAATGGCAACAATCTCCCCCCCTTTGTCATTGATGACAACCATCATTAGAAACATTGATGGAAACCAACAATGACAAACACCACATGACTCAACATACCATGTTTCTGATGCCTCTCTCCCCCTTTTCCATCTATGAAAAGACTCTTTCAAGCCATTATGAAATTAACTCTGATTCTTGAGAGCTAAACCTATTAAAAATAATCCATTAGAACCGCATGTCCTTATGGATGGGGACTTACATAAATATGTGGTTATAAAGGAAAATAACCACTCTATAGATAAACAACCTCAAGTGTCACCATTTTTTAGCTTCGACGAGTTCAAATAATCACATTTATTGAACTTAGACCTGAGGATCCATGTAAGTGTATCAATAGAAGCTTAATCTATAGTATATCTTTAGGAGTATAAAGTTATCCCAAATGTCCAAATTCAGTAGAAAAATCAGAGTGAAATATCATATTATGATAACTACTTATTCTTGTAGCAATTACCTTATTATATCATAACTCAATTATGCTCAAGTGTTAATTTCAATCCTACAGATGAAGATAAGTCCATGTTTTCATTATTGCTTCCTTGTACCATCCCTTAGGAATTCGTATTAAATGTCACTCATATAGCCTACCTGGAAAATAGCCAATGAACTACTCCGTATATAACCAATTTTCATTATCAACCCTTCTTAAGTCCACTGAATGTAATAGAGAGTCATAATATTTGAACATAGAAGATCAAGACTACTTAATGCAAAACTTGATCCTATAATGTTGTTAGATATGTTAAGCATTACTAAACATCTGACACACCTCAAGAGTTTTTCCATCTTATCTTATATCCATACCTTGACATATTTATATTAATGGATCGAAGAAAATATAAATTTCTGTGACTATATTAGCTATTTTAACAACCCATAAAGCCCTTTTTTGACTAACATGCTCTACATAGCCATGATAGATAATAATTGTTAAATCCTCATTACAATTTTTAGTTGAATAATTTCAAAGTTGAAGGACATAATTGAAACCATTTAATACCATTCAAAAACACTAAGTTGACATAGTTTATAATCATCTATCTTTCTTCATAATCTACAAACATTGACCAAGTGTAGGACCCCATAATTATATGAGTATTTAAATCTTAAGTATAGGGAACATCCCAATTGATTGAAAACAATCAACACAACAATGTTTTAATGTAGCTCTACATCAAGATTGGTTATAAATTTTGACACATCTTTATATGATTTAAACCCTAATAAATGTGTGCATTATTATTTTATAGATGTATTTGTGTCTTGGTATTATTTTCCAAACTAGATTCAATTATTAAAAATATGATATCTATCAATTCCATTGTTTGAAGAATGTAAAAAGGTTCAAGCTTAGGCCCAATTAGGTATATCAAAAATAGTCTCTTGAGGAGAAACCACTGATGTCTGTATGGACCCCATTTGTCAGTTCTTATGATGTATGTATTATATCCCATTACAATATTTGATAATTCGATGCTTCTTGGAGTCCTATGTGGCTAGTTATTTTGATAGATAGGTTATGGACATTAATTAGTGTATTATTTCATTATCTAATCACAGACCCTAAATACATTGGTGTAAAAATTGAATCATTTTAGGCATAATTCTTCATTGGAAAATATTCCTAAGGAAAGCCATATTATACTCTATAAAGTATCCCCATGTTTTTAGCAAATTTTGTATTTACTTATAGGGGCCTAATCATTTTCACATAGTATAGGGGTGTATGATTCATCCAGAAGATCAAATTATACATGGAGATTATGCTTCTAGAATTGAAATTTTTATCCTTTTAATTGTCCAAGAAATTATTGATAGAAAATGTGATTCTAGTTGATAAAGCCAATTATCTTCAAGGAAGCGATCAACATGTTGACACAAACCATATTTCAGAAATGGCTTATGAAATGACCAAACAAAATTACCATACCTTAAAGTTATCCCTAGTTAGAAAACCCTCGAATTTTCTAATTGATGTAGGTGCAGTTTTAGATGGGTCCTATTAGAGGGATGACGTGTTCAAGAAAACATTAGAAAAACTATGCCACCATCTCCCTCCTCTACCCCTTATTGGAGTATTCATCAAGTAGTTATTTGCATGGGATATCCCATTTCCTATTGCATTGTTTGAGGTTATTTGAAGTGAAAAGTTGAAGATTTGTCAAATTAGATTACGTGAATACTGAGTCTCCAACTATGATTTTTTTATTCTAGCGTCATCTAGTTCTAACATATAAGAGTATAAATAAATTTATTTGATACCAAATTATGCTTTTGATTTAACACAATGGAATACACTCTTTGCCTAACAATCCTGCTTAAGTAGATGATACTTAGAAATTCAATGAAATCACAATGAGCTTTCCCAGAGATGTATAAAATATTTAATTTTATTTGTAATTCAAAATGTATACAAAATTGGAAAACTCCATAAGAGTCATGTATTCTCAAAGATCTATCTCAACTAGATTCATGAAATAATCTTCTTTATTTGAATATACAATTAGCAATCATGGAGAACTAATAAAAAGTAGAATCATGAAGAGGTTCCATTTGGGAACCAAAAGACAACTACATGGATACTTGGCGTTCAAGGCTTTATAAAAATCCAAGGAATAATTCTGAATACTATAGCTAGTGTAGGTTATTATTTATCCTTTTATTTATTTATTAGGATAATTTTTACACTTGTGTTAGCCTTACACTTGTTGGGTTAACTTGCTTAGGTGTACTAGTTGTGTGGAGTTAGCTTACTAGTTGTGTTGAGTTAGCTTCTCAGTTATGTGGAGTTAGCTTACTAGTCTTTTGGAGTTAACTTAACTACCAGTATCAGTTAGTGGGAGTTCTTCACCACTGATTTAGGTAGTAGTTGCACTTCCCTCCTCCTATATGTACATCTTTCTTATTGAATAATTCAAGTCATTCTATTGTAATGTATTGAGCATTATGGATTATGATGGATTTCCATATATGGTATTTTAGCTCTTCTATTTTGCAAATATAATATGTTGGTGTGCTATTATCATTTGAGATCACGGCTTGGAACAATCTTCTTTATCGTTATTAATTTCATGGTATCAGAGAAATAGATGATGTAGACATCCATATGTAAGTTTTTCTTTGCAAGCAAAAGTTTATTTGTTTTCATGTATTTGGAATTTTTTAGAAATTTTGTTGCAACATGCATTTTTATGCAAAACAGAGTGGGATCTATTGGATTTGGAAGGTGGTAAAACCCTAGAATCAACTGTAAACTTGTCCATGTTTTGAGATATTCAAATTTGTTGCAGTTTGTTTTGCATTCTGGCGGACACATACATGTACAAATCCACTTGGAAATTCTTTTATGCCATTCAGGGAAGAAATATTTATCGGGAAGTAGAAAATCCAGAAAAATGCATTCTGGATTTACCCTCTAGGTTTTTCACCTTTGGTACTGCAGTCTTTTTCTTCCGCTTTGACAACATGTCCTATGGCAGGAATTCTTTTACAACATTACAAATTTTGTGCTTATGGACCTTACCGGATGAATATAAAATCTAGAAAAATGGTTTCTAGGTTTTTCTGGGGTTCGGTAATGGTTTTATTTTCTTTCCATGTCTTGAGTAAATCTGTTTGACTTGGGGCATTAAAAATCTACATTTATGTGCTATTGGATATAAAAAATTAGTACACGGGGATAAAAATTCCAAAAAATTTCTAGGTTTTTCTAGGTTTTACCCTTCCACATTTGTAGAGTTCCTATGTGGAGAGGATTTATCCATTATGGATCGCATTTAGAATGTACCGTTCATGGATGCAAAACATCCAGGAAAAACCATTTCTGGTTTTTTCCCTTTGGTATTTTTGGCGTTTGGGCAATGGTTTTTTTCAGCTTTACATAGTTACCTATGTAGGTGCATTCGAAGATTACCCATTTGGATATTGGAAATGTACCATTTAATTGAAGCAATGATTTGACTTCTAGATCATTTCTAGGTTTTTCTAGGTTTTTGACGTTTGGTATTGGTTTTTTTTCTCTTCTTCTCATTTTACACATATAGAATTTTGAAAGTGTTTTCAGGAATGTAAATCAAAGACAACATTACTATTTATTTTTACTATCAGCACTCGTAACTTGATAAAGGTTGCCATCTTTTGATCGGTAACTCATGATTTGTGATCGACTTGTTTCAAAAGTGCATGTTTTTTCATGTTTGTTCCTACTGAACTATTTATTTTGGGAAATAAACTAAAAATTTAAAATGTCATGTTTGTAACATGCACTTAATTATAAAGTGCCACCATTTATATCTCTCTTGTTTATTGAAATATTTTAGATCTGTATTTTTGACACTTTTTTGGCATGTTAACAATCTCTCTTATGGGGGAGCTATTCTGGTGAAGCCTAGTGTTAGTTTGTCAGTGTTCGATTAGTTGATTTTGGTAACTCATAAAGGTCTGTGTTGTCACTCTACCCATTCAACAACACGGGAGGATGTGGTGTTGATACTGCTTATTTGGGTTTCGTGACCTTACCTTGTTACGTGTTGATACTACTTCTTTGAGTTTCATGTCCTTGCCTTGTTACCTTGGCTTTTCTTGGATTGTGGCACTCCTATTTATTTGGATCTTGTGTCCTTGCCTTGTTGCCTTGGTTATTTTTCTTAGATTTTGGCACACCTATTTGTAGTAGTTGATCTTGCTTCTTCAGGTTTTGTGTCCTTGCCTTGTTACCTTGGCTTTTCTTGGATTGTGGCACTCCAATTTCTTTGGATTTCATGTCCTTACCTTGTTGCCTTGGTTATTATTTTTGGATCATGGCACACCTATTTGTAACAGTTGATTGCAAAAATTATGTTTGGTGTTTTTTTACACTTTTGACATCACTCCATTGACAGTCTCCTTTCATGGAGCTATTCTGGTGAAGCCTAGTACCAGTTGTGTTTTGAGTTTTATGATCGAATAGTGGATTCAGACCACAGTGCACACCAAAATTCTTCAACATTATATGAGTTTTGGAGCAGAGCTTCTTGGGATATCTTGTAACAGTATTTTACTCTCTCTACTTTGTTATTACTGATTTTGGGTAACTTACAGTGTCCCTTTTTCCCAGTAATTGTATGTGGGTACTGTTGTTGCAAATTTTCAGCAGCACCACCTTGATTTTCATTACTTCTAGTTTGACATCTTACGGACAGGTCCAGTGTAGATTGCACAACATTAATCCTTTTAAGTGTGGGACTTGTAAAAATAGGAAAAGAATCTCCAGTTTAGAGGCTGTTCCTCAACTCCTCCGATTGATGTATTACTTGCAAGTTGTACAGAGGTTTCAAACTCAAAATCCTACTCTAAATTCCAAAGTTAGACAGAGATAGAGAATGTGGAAAAAAACTTAAACTAGTGCTAATAAGGTGATTCACCACACCAAAGGAGTGGTGAGCATTTCTTACTTCTGCAGATTGACATAGTTCATAAAAATGCAACAAGACTTCATGCACAAACTGATAATTGTAATGGAGGGTCAGAGAATGAATCAAACAACACAAATTTCAGAGGATTAAAACTCATTCACAGAGCTTGTATTGTCATTTTTACATCAAAAAAACCGCTTATCATTACAACATTTGAGAGGTCTTGGAAAATAGGTTTTAGTCTTGGAAAATATCTAGTTTTCCACAAAAATCACTTTCAAAGTGACAGAGGGAGCCTGCCATACATAAAAAAATGTTCAACCTTTGAAATATGAGCCAAATCTGGCTTTTATAGTGCAAAAAATGACCCCAGGAGAGAGAAACATGGGAAAACATGGGAGAGCTTCAACCACTGACCAAAAATGTAGTAAAATAACATGGGCGTCCTTACAAGCCCATCCCTTACATTTTTCACCATGTTGGGAGAGAATGGCGAGCCATTCTTCATTAAAAATGGTGGTTGAAATGTCATTTCTGTCCATGACCACGTGCCAGAGGTGTTTTTCATTTTTCTCTCCGTAAAACTCCATAAAAATACAAAAATGACCCTGGAATCTTGTAGATAATTTCACCATCTTTCCATTGATATAAAGAACAAAAAGACCGAGCTTTGGATCGAAAGATATGGCCATTTGAAATTTTAGGGAAAACAGGGCCAAATCAGATTGGCGGGCAATTTTTTTTAAATTTTTCCACTTTTTGGTCATTTGGAAAATTTTCCCAAAAAGGTCCCCACGCTTCTCCATGTCCGGGAGCCATGTGGCATGTTCTTGATTGGACGCGGGCCCTTTACTGCTTCATTTCCCTTTGTTTTCTATGCCATTGGAAAATTTTCCAAAAATTCCCCGCCAGGCCGATGACCTGAGGACACGTGGCATGACATGATTGGGTGTGGACCTTTCAAATTCTTCCTAAATTGGCCATTTTTCACGCCGGTTCATGTGACTGGAACTTCCTCATTATATGAAGCCACTGGACATGTGTTTGGTGTTTTTTTCTACATAACTTGTGGGGACATTAGCTTGAGTTTGGGGGGCAGCTTCAGACTTTGAAATTTCCTACTTTTTCCCTAAGGAAAATTTCCCAAATTCCCCCCCACCTTCTACCAAAAGTCCGGGACACGTGGCGAATCTCATTCATTGCGGACCCTCTGCAAACATTTTTCCTTTTCATTTTATGTGCTTTTGGGAAAAAATCCCAATCTCCTCCTTGCGCATGTTGCCACTCTTTCTTCCATGGACACGTGGCGTTATGATTGGTCGGTTGGGGGCAGCGGGCCAAAACTTCTCCATTCCCTTTTTGCCAAACATTTCACCAAAATTCTAAGTTCTCCTCCGCTCTCCACCTATTTGGTGTTTTATTGACACGTGGCACAAAACGTGATTGGGTCACGGGCCTTTCCCCTTGAAATTTTCCATGGCGCCAACACTTAGTCAAATTTTTCAATTTTTTTCCTTGGACACGTGGCATAATCCTAATTCACTGGAGGGCCCACGGGGAAAAATCCTCCCTTTTGAAAGCTTTGCCAAATACATTGGTAAAAAACTAAGTTTTCCTCCGACCCCCGCCACTTCCTTGGACACGTGGTGCATCTCATTGGCTTGATCATGGGACCTTTTCAGGGGAAAATTTCCCAAAAAACTCCGCCGTTTTTATCCATAACTTCAAAAATACATGGAGTTAGGAGGAAAAATTTACCTTTCTGGAAAGCTGAGAACAGATCTCTATCCAATGGTGCCATTTCCAGAAAGCACACCAAATTTTGAGTGCCTGAAAATCAAAAAATTATGACTGCGGCACAAGATAGGGAAGAATGAAAGGAGTTAGTCACAAAAATGAGCAAGGGGTACATTTTTGATAACAGGAACCTCATTTTATCCTTGTTGCTGAGATCCACCTTCTTTTCTACCCACAGAAGTTATGCTTACAGGGGGTGTTAGTGTAGGTTATTATTTATCCTTTTATTTATTTATTAGGATAATTATTACACTTGTGTTAACCCTAAACTTGTTGGGTTAGCTTGCTTATGTGTACTAGTTGTGTAGAGTGAGCTTACTAATTGTGTTGAGTTAGCTTCTCAATTATGTGGAGTTAGCTTACTAGTCTTTTGGAGTTAACTTTAATACTAATATTAGTTAGTGGGAGTTCTTCACCACTGATTTAGGTAGTAGTTGTACTTCACTCCTCCTATATGTACATCCTTCTTATTGAATAATTCAAGTCATTGTATTGTAATGTATTGAGCATTATGGATTATGATGGATTTCCATATATGGTATTTTAGCTCTTCTATTTTGCAAATCTAATGTAGTGTGATATTATCATCTGAGATCGTAGCTTGGAAAAATATTTTTATTGTTCCTTTCAGAAAATTTCTCTTATCAAGCCTCAGGACATTCTAACTAGGCTTCATTGATCTTCTCATCTTCATTAAATGGCCTTCCATACTATGTTACAAACTTGCTTGACTTGTTTATAATGACTCTGAAATCACTGTAACAAGTATCTTTTCCTTATACAACTATCAAGTCCCTTTCTAAGATCATTACACAATATCTCTAGCTGAGTTTTTTTGACCTTCTAACATCTTCAAGAATGATGGACTTCAATATGATCATTACATCAAGACCTTCTGAAGTGTTGAGACTCTGTCAAATTCCTATTTTTTGGATATAAACTTCTGGAGGTAATCTTTCTTGCTTTCCAATCCTAGATTTGTTAAGCTACCAAACCACTTCACTGAACTTTCAGAAGTCTCCAATATTTTTATTTTCTCTACAGAGTTGGCCATAACCTCATTGACATTTTGAGATCCTTCAAGCAATATAATCAGTACATTTTACTCCCCCTGAAGGTATGCAAACATCTTGACATAATTCAGGTGATAGTGTTTAAATGACAACACTTTTTAGTGTTTGAATGTCAGAGATTGCATCTTGAACCAACACAACTCATTGACATTTAGGATTTCCTTGATAAGCGAGATTCACACTAACACTCATCATTGAAAAATTTATGACATTGTGTTACATTATAGAGCAATCTATGGTAACTTTTGAGACATTTTATGATCACTGACATAAAACCATGTTGAATGATTTGCAAGGGTGATGACAAAATTCTTGACATCTCTTTTATTGGTTATACTTGAAGGCCTTAGACAGATGAAGGACCCATTCCTTAAGTATTTCAACATGAAAGAAATCCCTTTACATCATGAATTAATACCATGGAAGCATCATAGACTTACATACCTTCAGATAGAGCATTTTACTTGCACAATTCCATGTTCAGTGAGCATAGAATAAAGATATGACCTTCTTTGCTTGACTATTGACTGAAATTCACCACTAACTTGAATTGACACTCTCTTTGATACTTGCAAAGCTTTGTGACACATTAAAGCACCTCTGGAGATTTAATTAAGTCCCCATTTACCTGACAAGGTCATTACTTAATGTAACAAGGCTCAAAGCATTTTAATACACCTTTTATAGACTCTTATCCTTGACAATGCCCATTTGATCGATCCATAAACTCCATTCACTCACTTATGACATCATGACTAACTTCACATAAGTTTACAATCAAGTATCTCACAATTGAAATGAATCTTAAGATACATACCATTTCAAGATCTATAGGCTTCCATCCTATGTACAAACGTTGGAACTCAAATTATTGACTGATATATTGACACTTTTAGGACAAATTCAGAGAACAATATTTCAAAGATATATAAACTCTAACTCATCATGACTTAACCTCAAGACATGATATATAAGCATATTAAGACCTTATCTCACAATTTATTTTCATGATAGAGACTCACAATACTTCTCTAATTGTGGGACATAACATCTCACTTAATTCTTCTTGCATCTATTACAATCACTATGACCCAATCTTAGACAAAATTTGATGATTATCACCAAAACATAACTTAGAAGACTGAAACCCAACCTTGAAGAGACACCCAACCATGACTTCCCTTCATCTGATAAATGAATTATAGAAGATTAGAGAAGACATCAAAAGCACATTAGGCACATTTTTATAAACCATATCATATGTAGGCAACTCTTGAAGTACCAATTGAACTAAAATATTCAGGCATTTACTTAAAGCTTATGGATGACTTTTACACTCAAATAGGGCTAGATAGACCATATGATATTCAACTAGGCTTCAACAAACCTTAATTAGGTTTCCTTCTTGATCATATCAACATTCTCATGGTAACCTAAAGGAGTTTGATTCTCCACTTAGATATCATTGATGTACTTCTCTTCCAAACCATCAACATATTTAACTCTCTCGACAATGTTTGGATTCATCTGATTTCACATTGTGCTCACTAGGCATTAGAGTTAGATTCTTTAACCTTAGTTGTTTTCTCAACACTTTTGATAGTTCACATCAGAACTTGAAACTTCACTATCATGGAACTTGAATTATCCTCCTAAAGACCTTGTTTTTTCTTTTAGTTAATGCATGAGATTTGCTGTCATTTCTCAAAGATTTGATTTGATAACAAAACTAGGATGCAATGTGACCTTGTTTATGACAGTTGAAACACATAATCTACAATCCTTCCAATTTCTAGGCTCAAATATACTTAGATTCCAACCACAATCAACTGACCTATGGCTGTATTCACAACATGAGTAACAATGGAGTGACCCTTGAAAATTTACCACCATTCATAGGAGACTCACCTCATTTTATCTTACAATCTCTAGCTCTATGACCAAAATCATGACAAACATAACAATAACCATTAAATGAAGAACCATACCTCATATCATTAGGTTGTCTAACTAAGTTAGACCTTCTTGGATCACCTTCTTGTCACCTTCAACTTGATTGAGTCTTGGACCAATTCATCATCATGCTTTCATACTTTGTGAAACCTAGGTCCTATTTTGTCATATTTGTCTCTTTGACCTTCTAAAACCCCATCAAAGATCTTCAAAAATATTCTTCTCAATTCTCATACATTTTCAACCTACTAGAAGCACTCTTCAAATCAAATTCTAAATTGTCTTCAATTTTTCTTCATACCTGAAACAAGATCTTCTTTCTCCTTTAGGGATTTTACACATATTTCAACTTGAGATTCCAAAGCCTTTTAATGGCTTGACCATGATCATTTCTCCATTTCCTTTGATTTTGGTAAGTATAATTACTGACTCAATAATATCATACTTCTTCCTCCTTAATGCATCAATATCTGAAGACTTACCCATTTTGTGCTTCTAGGATCTCCTTCAAGTTGATTAAATTTGCTTCTCAAGGACCTACTCTGATACCAATTGTTGGAAGCACAATGGATGAGAGGGGGTGAATCAGTCCTATATTAAAAACTTTAAACATTTACCATTCATCATTCATTACCATCAAAATAACCATTCATCATACATAACCATATGTGTGTTTAGTTAAGAATTTAATACACCATACACAAGAGCAAGAACAAGAGAGTACACAAGAACACCAAATATATGTGGGAAACCCTCAAGGGGAAGAAAACCCACTAAAAATTTTTTTGATATTACACAAATAAATAAATTTAGTGAAGCACCAACTTCACAAGGAGCACCAACCCCTAGTTTAGTAGAGCACCAACCCTACAAGGAGCACCAACCCCTAATTTAGTGAAGCACCTACTCCAAAAGGAGGATAAACCCCCTAGGATGAACAAGAACCAACTCAAACACCTAAATATGTTTGATCTCTAATTTTTTTACTGCCACAACTGATGGAGATCACTTATTCAGCTCACAAACCCTAGCTCATACCCTAGGTCTTCAATACTTGCTCTAATCTTCTTCTTTCTCAACTTGTCTTGGATATAAACCCTTGCTATCTCATGTCTTAAATACAGTCTTAACCTAAATATCATGCTCTTCCTCAGCCTTCAAATCATGCACACATACCTGCAAATCACTCTCCTCTAGGTCACACTTTTCCCTCCAAGAGCACTAGTTCAAAAATGAACCCAAAACATCACTTTTATATGCATTTTTCTTCTTCTAACCCAAAGGAGGTCATTCCTACACCTTTGGTTTGACCAATTAATCATTAAAAACATCCCATAACTTTATCACAATAGTCACAAGTGACCCAAGTAGGTCGGCCTAGCCAAAAACCACTTTTCATGCACCAAAAATCCTAAAAACCCTTGCATTAGAATGGCAAAAATCCCCTCATAACAAAAAATGTTTATTTAGCTCAAGCATATTCATAAAACATGAGTTAAATATATCATTTAAACATCAAACCATGGTCACAATTTATCATTAACCAATCAAATTATTTCATTTAATGGGCCCACTGGCTCTTTACCTTCTCAAAACACATTGTTTCCAACACCTTGAATCTTCACCTTTTGGCCTCAAGATCACACAAGAACACCTCAAAAATATATGGCATGTGACCACTAAATGGAAATTGAAGAACCTTTAGAACACTTATAATCAAGCTATAAATCATGAAACATCCACTAGTTCAAACCACTGCAACTTTTATCTTTACCAAATCAAGCTTCTCAAAAATTAGTTTTCAAAAAGCAACTAGCTGATAACACCCTTTAACACTTTCAAGACCTAAAAATGGATTAATTGGATTCCAAAATTCATCCCTATTCACATTCCATAGGTGATATAAAGTATCACCCAATCCATATCATGCTCCAACCAACTCAAAACTTTCAACAAAAATAGTTTTGTCTTGAAAAGCCAAAAATATTCTTGTCCACAAATTGACCTGGAAACCATATAAAAACTCATCATCATGAAGAAAAAATTATATATCTAGAAATATATCTGAATTATCTTTCCAAAACAACTTGAATCACCTCCTAACTCCACTTTTAGCTCCTGTTATGCTCATTTTACTGAAGACTGCTTTTTACTGCCTCAAAACTGCCCTTTGACCATCAACCTAAATAGGGCACACTTGACACTTTTTCAGCATCAAAATTACCTGAAAACTTCATGAAAATATAGAAAAATTCCTGAGATATCATAAATGTCAATGTATAATTTACCTCATTTGGATAACATTTCCACAAAATGAAACTCTTCAGAAACAAGAATTTTTAGGTGGGGCCCACATATCACCACATGCTCTATCATACATTTATGGAAATATGGAAGAGTCCTATACAACATAAAATCATCAATTTTGAGGAACCAATCAAAACTAGGCTGATACAAGCACTTTTCTGCAAGCGGCTCCTAGCTAGGGTTTAGCTAGGGTTTCAAACCACTTTATCTTCTTAACGATCGTTCATAAAAATGTGATGATAAAAACCACCTCATTATTTTTTTGAAAATTATAACTGACCTAATAATATATTACAAATATATCAGGTCCCCATTCAAATCATACAATTCACAACGAGCATCAAAAGGTCCAACTTTGCTCTAAAATCACACTGTTACTTACCCGGTTTCACCAAAACTTGCATATCTTCAAAAATATTCAACAGAATGACCTGAAATTTGGCATGAAGCACCATGAAAACATCCTCTAACTTTCCATAATCACCACATATCCCAAATAATCTGTAAAATCTCCATCCAATCTGACTTACCTATGTTAAACTTGCATGTTTCTCACTGTTTGCTTCCCAAGGACCTCATATAAGCATCAAACCTACTGAATTATGACCTAAAACTCACCATACACCTTAGGTACACTACAAAACCATGCTTCCCATGCTTCAAAAAGAATTATTTGGTCCAAATATCACATACTCCACCTCATTCTCCATGCTCCAGGGCTAGAAACAAGCCTGGAATGACCTGACTCAACCATGACAACTCATGACCTAACCATGTTGACCATATGCAGACCCATGACACTTGAAACACATCATGGACCATGTATGACCTCATGAAAACACTCCAATCAACACTCAAATGACTCAAACCATGACTTATCACTAGAACCATGCACCAGGACCTCCTAGAACTCACCAAATCTTGACACAACCACTCAACTTCATGCTTGACACCTGAATAACATCATAGGGAGACTAATACAACACCATGACACCCTTTTCCATCAATGGGGTTGACATCAATGACAACACAACCACACAATGGCCAAAATAAACACTATGAACCATTACGCCACATCAAACAAGGATGATGACAGTTCACATACGTCTATGACATAAAAGGGAGAAAATAATGAAATCTTGATTTATCAATATAAATCCATCAGTTAGGTAAGTTTCATGACAGGTATGAAAGGTAATTTAATTCATTGCTTTCATCTTCTAATGTCTTTGGTTATAGGGAAATGTCTTGTAAGAGTGTCTCTTCTTTATTCTCACCCTTATGCCTAGTAGGAGTTCTTGTTAAAAAGTGTGGTGTGCTATAATTCTTGAGACAAGGTCATTCTAATCATATTGTTCTTTTCATGAACTTGTTCAAGTTAGAATTGGGTTATGCCACTTTTATCATATCTTCATGGAAATAGTCAAGCCAATTTTTTATCTATTTTCAGCTGAGATCTTTATATCTCTAATGTTTAGACTATTTATGTCTAGAAGGAAAAATGGTTATTTAGCCAAGAATAAATTTAACATGGTGATCCACCAAGAGATTGATGTCAATTATTTACAAGGCGTGTCTTAATAACTATTTATCTTAGAAATATTTCTCGAAAGGTGCTACCAACACCTAGTTATTTAAACATGAGTGCTAATGTTGAGCTCTTGTTTGTCACTTTCTAGATTGATCTTAAAGTGTTTGTCATCTATTAGGCTTGGGTGGTAGAGTCCATTGACTCATCCACATGGAAGCCATTGAGAAGAGGGGAAGCACATCCCACACCATTCAACACTATAGCTTAATGTAGGATGTGTTTCATGGTGTTGGGTATGTATTGCACTTCCTATTTGGCCTATTATTGATAACTAAACTCTTGTAGATGAAAGGGTGTATTATTAGTTCAATGAACACTAAGGGTGTATAGTGATGTTACTTTAGTCCTACACTCATCCTTTACCTGAATGTTGCATGCTCTTGAAGTGTTGTGTTAATATCTCAAGATGTGTGTCATTGATCTATTTTTGAATTGGTGCTCCCTATTGTTGTAAAGTGTTCTATGGTTTAATAGTAAATGATTGGTCTCAAATATCCTATCTTTACTTTGCAATATGTCTCATTTCATGAAGCCTTTGAGTTTTTACATCCCACAGTGAGTAATGGGTAGAGTAAGGGTCCATGATCACCGATATCTAATCAATCATCGATTAAAGATAATAAATCATTACATTTTCAAAGGAAATTTTGAGTCATCTTGACAATCAGGATGACTTTCAGACCATTTGGAGATAATGTAATTGGCATTTCTCTTAGCTCATTATGTGCTTGGATTTGACTTGGTCCCAAATGTAAGCTTATCCTTTAAATTTGATTAAGAATCTGTCTTTTTGCAAGTGAAAAATTCACCAACTAATAGGACAACTATACCCTTGAGTGTCAAGAACAATGTATAGTGTGTTTGTCAAGGTACAAGAATTACGACCCCAGGGTTGATATGTGATTAGTTACATAACCTCATAGCATCGGTTATTGTAGTGCTTTTGTAATCATGTCAGTTCTATCTAGGTTATGGGAAATAAGTGTATCTTCATGCACTACATTCAATATTTCGTAAGAAGCTAAGATTTTCAAGCATCTTAGGAGAATTATTTGTTGGCCAAGCTTCAAGACCAAGAGTTAGTTGTGCACCCCCCTGAAAACATTTTCAGGTCCATATTATCTAGGATGTGTATCAGAAAGATAAAAGCTTCAAATGTTAATAAATTGATTTTGCTTAATAATACTTCTTGAAATGGTCATTCAGACATTAAGGAATAATGTAAAGGTAAGCGGGTGCTAATTGAAGCACTTCTAAAGTGTAAAATAATACACATTGAGCTAAACAAGATGATTATGGGAGATTCCTTAAAGGCTTTGTAGGTGAACAAGTTGACACAGCAAAAGAGTATTTCACAATCTGAAGAGGGGTGGTGTTATCACTCTGTCATAACAAGGGTGAGCACATTAAATAATGAGTTGTTAAAGCACAAGAAAGTGGAAGGGGAGCATGGGTACTAGTCAAATTCAAGCACACATTTGGGACATGCTACTTTATGGACCTCAAAATAGGTTGCATTACTCTATCCTACTACTATGTAATAACTTACTAATAGTGGGGGATCTATATAGTAAGAAAATCGCGCACTAAATGACACCTAGTCTAATCTAATACGCTTCTATTCATAAAGATTCCTAAGATGAAAAAATCTACTAATTGATCCATTGTCTTTGGCACCTCTTGCTTGGTTATGGGAATCTCTCTTGAGTCTTACACTTTACTTTCCCAGTTATCTTTTCATACTTTGGTTTCTAGACTCTAGACACCAACACCCAGCTCCTACGCCAGTGCCTAAAGCACCCCTTGGGCACCCTGTCCTCTTTGCTACTTTGCTCACATCTTTTAGGGCACTTTCTAGCCATTTGAGGTCATCTTATTTTTATGTAATAGTTTCACTTTTCGTGGTTAATTAAAAAATTCAAACAAGGGAACTCATATAAATATAAAGTTATGTGATTCAAATAAAGGACCAAGCAACTAAACATGAAGTACTATCACCACCTAAGGTTGCATCCAAAACATTATAAGAGCAACAAGAGCATCCCCCTACATCCACAAAGGGCATCTAGGGACTGCATTTTTCTGCACAAACTGTATAGGAGGGGAAGTTCATTTTTCCATCCTTTCACATCTACTTTACATTTTTACATCTAGCTACTTGTCTTGCTATCAAGTGCATTGACATGCGAGAGCCACCTAGGGCATGATTCTACACACACATAGAACACATGGAACTATATTGGTCTAAAATGTAGTGCAACACCAGAAGTCATAAGGAACAAAACCCGAGGATTTTTCATAAGGAACTCATTTTCACATACTTTGATCAATCTTCAATTTGCTTAATGTAAATGTATTAAAATAAGGAAATGGCATAAGCCAGATTCCAACAATAGTCAATTTTGTGACAGGTTTGGATGAGGAAGGGACATAGTAAAGTTATAGGCCATCTTGAGCATGTATGTAGAATAAGCTACTTATCTTCAATAAGTGAAGATCAGTCTCCTTTGAGAGGGTTTATGTTGCATTCACCCAAAATAGAGGTAGCAATATAGAGAGTATGAATATTTTCCAGTTTCTGATCCTTCCATAGGGATTTTTTTGCAATGTAAATCATCTAGGCTCTATTGTATCAATTCTATTCAGTGGGTTAGAATCCTCTTTTGTATTTATTATGAAGGGGTTGAGTATTAAGTTCAATCTAATTTGGGCCATTGCAAAAGGGGTATCACCGATTGGCAAGAGCATCCCCTATTTCAGTTTAGAGTCAAAATAAATTAAGTGTGATGCAAGAGCATCAAATAGTCTAAGCATAATGTTATGGTGGCATTTTGTCCACCGAGATTGGACATTTGTATGAGTCTTGTTGCATTAGGTCTAGGGGGTTTACCCCTAGGGTCTATTAGGTGTGTTGGTGTGTGTAAGACCATCTATAAGTTTGAATTTAGTACTTTCCCTCAAAATTACTAATTGGGAATCTTAGATCCTACAATTCTTGGCTGTAATTGTTCTCTCCCTAGTACTTGGGTGCACCGAGTCTAAAAAATGATAAGATGGTGGAAGTCCTAGTGAGGTCATATTGTTAGTGCATTTTCTCATTCTGTGTTGGTTTTTGATCGCCCACTCTCAAGTCTAACATGGGTCTTGGAGGTTACCATGTCCTCCTTGCCCACATGTACATCATTGAAGGCTCTATGAAGCTAAGATTCAATTATCCAAGGATTGTGGAAACAATATTGGGAAAGTCCTTAATTTATACATAGCAAAAGTAACATTCAAATGGTCATGCGAAAAGATTGGATCTCCATGAAGAATTTCATTTCCCACATTGGTTTGAAGCTAATGATGTAGCCACAAAATAACTATGAAGATTTTAGTGTTGATGCAACTTTAAATGTTTTCATTTGCTCAGTGGTAAATATAATTTTGATCAAATCCTTTTTGCATGATGGTAAAATGCCACTAACTAATTTTCTATAATGCATGCAGTGTGATTTAGTAAATTCGACTATTAGTTTATGTGCCCTCTGGATTTGAAACTCCCAATTGTGATAATCAAGTATGTAATCAGAGCTATGAGATACCAATGAGATACCACCATTGAGATGAAGCTCAATGAGCTGCAAGAATTTATCCCATGTGGGTAATGTCTGCAGCTTGGTGTTGAAAAGAAAAAGAATGTTGCTTAGCAGAAGGCACACGAAGGATGCACGCTGGAGAACAAGGCACATTTAAAGGCACGGAAGGATAGGAAGGAAACACGCATGAGCCAAGGACTAGGTTCGGACTTAGCCATTTTCACTATTAAGGATCTATTTTTGGAGATAGCATGCGGAGCACACAAATAGGATGAAAGACTTATGCGACACGCATTGGATATTTTTGGAAGAGCATCTACTAAGCGCTTTGCATGGGTACACAAGCTAATAATAGATTTGCTACTGTCAGTTAACTAGAAGAGTCTATTATTAGCACACTTGCATGTGTGGCTATACTTGTAAATGGTGCATGGGTAATAATAGCATGCAGCCTATTTTGGGAATGAATAAGTGGTGAAGGGAAAGTCCCCACCCTTATAAATATGTAGTGAATTGTGTAGTAGAGAGGCATGTGAGATATACTGAATTATTATGAGATTATGTGAGATTATGCGCACATAAATCTATTATGCGCATACTACTAATATATTGTAATGAAGCTTCTATGTATTTATTGTTTAATATAATGGAGGATGTATTGGCTGAATCTAAGTATTAGTTCTGAGTGTAATTTGGTTCTTGTATGTTTTGATCTCATCATGGTTATTAATTAATTCTATTATTCTCTAGATATAGATCTGGAACATGCTTTGTAGAATGATGTTATGCTATTATGGAACTGAATGCATTAAGTCTTTCATCATGCTAACATCCTACAAAAATAACCCTAAAGAGGGACCTGGTACCTTTTCTGTGCTTCAGGTGAGTGCTCAGTCTAGGAGTGATGTGAATGTGCCTAGGGTCTGCCTGGGTTATATCTAGTGAATTCTAGGCTGCATCATTGGTTTTGTTGCCGGGACCTCTTTTTCAGTTGTTTTTAGGATGGTTCACGATGAAGACATACCGGTTGACCTTAGCAAGTGTTGAGGAGTGGATACATGATTTGGAAGAAGAATATGCATGGTGGTTCAGCACTGGATCTAAGTTTAATGCACGCATGTGGGTAGAACAAAAACTCTGTATGATAGTTTATATGAGATATTTTTCACTATCTTTCCAGTAGAATTGTATGAGTGGCTGATTGCTTATGCATCTAAAAGGAATTGGAGGTATCACACACTTGTCTAGACACAGGAAGAATTTCAGGCCCTTTATGATGTTGATCTGATTTGGACTCACACTTGTGGATACTTGGTTCCATGGTGTTTGAAAAGTTATATCTTGGAGTACTCAATTTCCACTTATTCTTGTCCTAGAGGTAGCTGAATTCCAATTTTTACGATATCCAAGGGGAGCTTACCTACAAGGCATTCCACTGGTAACCAAGATCTTGATGGTAACCTTGAATTTGGAGAGTAAACCGATGGCTAACTAAACCCCACCACGCATGGGGGCAGGAGCAGGTTTGGTGAAAGATGGCAGACCTAGCGGTAGAAAGGAAGAGAGAGGAAAGGTGGCTTAAGTATAATGAGGCACGTGAGAGGGAGATAGAGAAGTAGTGTAACATTGCAGAAAGTATGGCATTGAGGAGAGAGATGGCTCGTGAAGGATTTAAAGCTCACATAGAAGACATAGAGCCAGAGCATCAGGAACTCCCCCATCTTGGGAAAGCATGACAGGGAACCCTCTTCAGCTTCATGCAGAAGTGTACTAGTAGAAACAACCTGGGCCACGGGTGCACATCTGAATCCACCTGGTAAATTTTCCCTTGTGCTTGGTCTTCTAGTATCTAGTACAACTAGTAGTCAACAAGATAGTTTAAGTAGTGGGAGAGTAGGAGTGAGTCATTATAAGAGACACATCGATGGCAAGAAATGTCTTCATTGTTATTTGGGAGTACCTTTTCAGGTGTATCATCACATAACAATACAAGCATGCGTATTTTTGGACTCACTTCTGGGAGTAGTAACACTTCACAGACTATATGGGTACAGTTTAGTACTACTGTTGGGACATAGGGAAGTACATCTTTATGGTCCACCCCAGCTATAGGTGGAGGATCAAGAGGCATAGGTAGCTCTGGTTCTAGGTGGATCTGGAGGTTCTAGAGGTAGAGGAAACATGAGGTTCTAGATCAAGTGGGCAAGGTCTGCACCAACCCCAAAATATTTACATGGAGATGTCTCTTCATCTTCCAGACTATAGGGGCATAGAAGATGTTGTTGAACATGTGCATATGTGTGAAATATTGTGGCACGCAAAAGGAATCATGTATTCTGAGCGTAAGGCTAGCCAATTTTCTACTACGTTACAAGGGTGCGCACATAGTTGGTACAGGAATTTTGACCCTGATCAGACTTGCGTAGATTATGCAGCATTTAAAAGATGCTTTCCTTAAAGAGTTTCATATCCCTAAGTTTGAGCAAAAGAGTATAAGTGCGCTCAAGGATATTAAGCAAGGCACTACTGAGCAGTGTTCGTGAGTATGATGCTTTTTCAAAATTCTTTTATCTAAGCTTTCCTATGATATACATGGAAGCCAACATGCATAATGGTTCATTGGAGGCTTGATTACACCTTTTAGAAGGGATTATCACATAAGACATACACTGATCCATGTGTGAAGCACTTGAAGTAGCTTTACATGCTGAGGCAGCTTAGAAGTATAGACACTAGAGTGAGCCCATTCTTGGAAGCACAAATTGTGCTATGGAAAAGAGTTGGAGAAACTATCAGCAATTCAACACATGAGATGTGCTACATGGGATTTGGTGTATAGATTGTGAAGTAGAAGGTCACACCAAGGATAGTTGTCCTCACAGATCAATATGCTTGTTACTAGGATTATGAGATATGTCATTTAAACCATGATGTTAGCCACCGCCCATTATTACAACACGTGATAAGGAAGAACATGTTCTTGCTATTGTAAGATTTGTAGGTCCATGACTCATGATTACAGATCTTCATGATTGGATAGATCCATGATGCTATAGATATTGGTGTACAACAGACAAGAGTTTTAGATAAATCTAAATGGTAAAAGTGAGCACCATGATTATGATCACAATCAAGTGCACTATGATCAGAATGAAGGGCATTTTGAAGGAGGTCGTGGTAGAGGTCGAGGATACCATGGTGGATTTGCAGGATGAGGCTGTGGTGGTGGAAGAAGTGAGTTCCCTCAACGAACATGTTATACATGTGGATCTCTTGACCACTACAGGTGTGAATATCCTCAGAATATTACATGTTCTTTATGTGGAAAGAACCATAGCTATGAGGAGTGCCCAAACTTATATGAGCATCTGAGTAAGCAAGCATAAACAAGAAAAAAAGGCACAAGGGATGGTTAGATACAACATGCTATAAAATCAATGGATGCCCAAGATGGAAGTAGAATCTGAGGTGATTAAAAGTGAAGATCATTACCCGCACTGAAAAGGCACGCACCAAAGAAGCATTACAGAAGAAATACCATCACTGTGAAGAGGAAGTTCTACATGCACGGTACCTAGATCCTGCCATCAAAATGAGGTTTATGAGGAAACCATGGAAGTGAGCTAAGGAATCTTCAGGGTGAAATACTTTATATAATACTTAAGAGGAGAAAAAGAAAGCATCAGAGATCGGTCCAAACTGATATAAATGACTTGAACAAGTGTGTAAAATGTTTGCACCAGGAGAATATCATTCCATGTTAGGGAATTGGTAAAAAGGAAACACTCCACGTGCAAGTACAAAATTCACTGGATGACAGATACCTGCATGTAAAAGATCCCCTCATAACTTAGATTATGACAAGGAAATCAAGAAAGTGAACATTGTTATGGACCTAACAGATGAAACATGATGTAATATATTGATTGATCAAGCTTCAGTTCTAACCTATGCGATGTATTAACGACAAAAAAGAACCTCCAATGATGCCATGACCCAAAAGGGATATTCATGGCTAAGGAGACTAAGGAGGACACATTGAGTCCTATGAAAAATGCAATGTGCACATATGACCATACAATGGAGCCAAACAACTCATTGATTCCTGAAAGTATAGCTGAAGAGTCAGATAGCTTCCTAGCTCTATTGTTGATGGAGGTATGATCAAATAATCCGTGAGTCATCACATGAATAGGTGAGAACAACAAGAGTATATCAGTTTTGAAGGATGATTTATAGAGTTATTGATCCCTCTTAAACATATTTGAATCTTTTTTTACTATTTTTAAAGTTTTCAGAAACTAATGTACAGGAAGACGAGGAAGCGTGGATGCCCCTAGTGATATATGATGACTTAAGTATAAGGACATAACGCCACGTGCATACAAGAAAGGTGATTAGATGTAACTAAAGTTCCCTAGTGATTAAGTGGGAGTATTCAAAGGCAAACTCTTCATGTTGTAGAAGCGAGACCCAAATGAGCCATTATGGATGCAGGTTCAACCTCATGATGATGAACATAGGAACCAATCTGAAATATTGGGAAGAAGCAAGGTATGCCCCCAGTGCAAGTTGGCCTAAAAGTCACATGATAAAAAGGAAGGAGAAGATTGTTTTTGTGAAAGGGGAAAAAGTTGTGGCAGCAAAAACATGGAAGGTGGTCCAAGTAATCTTATACACATGGAATGAAATTAGACTGAATGCTCTTACTGGATGTTCTAGGTTAATGATGTAGCAATGCATATGAATGTAGCTTAGAAGCCTCATGATGAAGAAGTGATTAGCCAAAGGCACATTTGATCAGTGAGATGAGATATGGACTAGAAGCAACCAGCTTTACCATTAACTAGGGAGAAATATGTGATGGATGAAAATGATACGGTCTGAGAATTGAAGAGGATGGGCTACCATGAGATGAGCCAATTGATAGAAGATGAAAAAGGGTTGGGTCAGAATATGGCCTTAAGATGGAATAAATTGGGCTACAAGGACATGGCCCAATTTGAATGGAACAAGCCATAATGAGGGAATACTAGAGGGTGATTAAACCCAAGTATAGATGACAGGGAATACAAGAGACATAAATCAACACCAGATTTAAATTGGGTTCACTCAGTGTGGGCTACATCCACCAAGAAACAAGCCAATCTGTTATCCAAATATTTGACAAGATATACAATGAAGATTTACAATCTTCCACACCTCTCAGATGTTCAATACTTTCTTTCATCAAGCTTTTTGACTTGAACCAAGAATTCTTTCTCACATAATTATCTTGTAATTATGATAATCTCTTACTTTGGTAAACCCTAGAAGGTATGCTTATATAGTCAATTATAGACTTAAGGCACTTAGCCATGCAATTACAATCAATAAATCTATTTTAATGCTAAAAATAGATCAATTCCTGACCTTAGTTAATCAAAACTTCATATGCACAGGTAACAGAAACTTATTTTCCCCAACACGAGTCTAGTTCCTTACTTGCTTGAATGTCGGTCATCCTTGTTTGCAATCGTCTACCGATGCCGGTCATCTTAACCAATACTTGATTACTGTATTTTCCATGCAAGTTCCAATTACATGCTAAAATGAAGTAATTTTTCCATTAACTCAACATGGCCAAATGTTTTCCTTCTCTAGAGAAAACCTTCTCGGGAATATTTTAAGCATTGTAGGCGTATCCCATGAATTAACTATGGGGATAAAATTGGATCTAGGCTAGACATCTAGAAGATCCTCTTCAGAAGATTATTAGATCAAAGACCAGACTAGGAGATGGTTAGTTGATAGTCAGAACCATACTGATCAACATAGCTTCAACATGCTTTCCTTAAGATATGACAAGGAGAAAATTGTCTACTTAGATGATTGACAAAGATTAGATCAATCTTCTGCATGGAAACTCATTCATAGGAATTGAGGTATTGAGATGACTGTGATGAAGGACCAAAGCAAATCATGAACCTTTGAAGACAAAGCGGGTGAATTTCAAACACCTCTGACTGACCTAAAAGTTATAATTGGAGACTATTGGTCAACTCTAAAGTGGAGTCAATCATAGAGTTTCTAAAGTAGGACATACTTCCTTGGGGTGACCATGAAATTAAAGGTCATAGCAATAGGAAGGGAGGACTGTGATAAATCAACCAGAGGGTGCACATGCCTTGCTAGAAAGAGTACCTAAACAATAGTTTGAATCCCAAGTTGCGTTCAATATGGATCAAATCTCATCCAAGCTAGATTATTTGCATGTTAAGAAGTTCTTGGATTTGCTTCCTTAAGATCTCTCTAGTCAGAGTTGGGTTAGTTTCCAATGGTGAATAATTGGTGGAAGGATGAAGCATATTCAAACCATACCATGGAATATAGGGAGTTGAATTCTTGCAAATGGTAACAAATCATACATTCCATGATTACATATCATGAGGAAATACTAGGAGCTTGCAGGTTGAGATCTCCTTCATTTACATGATGGGTTCTGATGGGTATCATCATTTGAATTGCCTAAACCATCAGGTGTATAGACATGTTTATCATTTTATGTATGGGGTACCATTTCACCTTGTACTATCAATGTCTTTTGGTCTGGCATACACTTGTCTGTATTTTAAAGTCATAAATGTCCAAACCTTTCAAAGTTTGTTCACTCCTTCACAGGTAAGGAAGTGACATGTGTGATGTTGGATTAGTTAAGGGAAATCACTAGACATTCTAGCATTAATGTTTGAACAAGGTATGTACATAGTTGAGACAGTCTTTGAACATCAATAAGTGCTATTTTCACAGACATCTTGGGATACTTTTAGGATTCACATAATCTGCAAGGAGGTTTGTTAGTTGATAATAAGTTCGAAGGTTGCATGTCATTATTGGAGCTAATCATGAGCCTAAAGACTCAAAGCTGAATCAATAATTTTCTTTACACCCTTCATACAAATGTGTATTGCAAAGTGATCTTTTATCAAAGGATATGATTAAAGTCTTGTCACACTTTACGTCATAGTTGCTTCTGAAATGAAAAAGGCATACGTTTAACTGGGGAGAACAGTAGGTGCACTTCATACATCTAAAGGAGAACAACTTATTTAAACAACCAACCTATTCCTAAATGTTTGGGAAATCCCTTTACGCTGGGAAAAAGCCACTTCATGTCATGTTGACACCAATGGACATATCCATTGGCACGTGTGGTTTTATCCTCAACCCACGGAAGCTATTGTAGATCATCCATATCTAGGCATTGGTAGTGAAAGATACTTGTCACCTTCTAGCCCATTCCTGGAGGCAAACTATAGATTGCTATTATGGCCTCTAATGAAAGGAATGATAACCAAATCGTACCAAGCCAAGAACACAGATGCTAATCAAACACCATGATCAATAAGATGAAAGTAATTCACCAGAATAACTTTACATAAACCTTTGCAAACAAATGAGAATCAATATCATATATTATTATGGAACTCAATGCAATACATTGAGAATGGGCCTTGCTTAAATAGGCAAGGAATAACAATCTAAGAACCAGTCAAGGTCGTAGATCAAGCCATAAATCAAGGAAATAACTAGTCATCAAAGAACTAGTCAAGACCATAGATTTAGGAGAGAACTAGACATCAAGGATCTAGTCAATACCATAGATCTAGGAAAGAATTAGTCAATACCATAGATCAAGGAAAGAACTATACCTAACAACTAGATAATATCTCCTAATATCTAAATAAGATAAAAGAAATATCCACACACATAAGTGGGTGAGGATAAATACAATAAAGGTAAATAAAGTACCTAGGTGAACATGAGCTAAGGTAAATACCTACTCTAACACCCCCCCTCAAGTGAAGCTAGGGGCCAAAATAGAAGTGGCATGTCCACAGTATGAGTCCCTGACAACTAGGCCTGATGAGGTACTCATGTACAATAACTGGGAAAAAAGGGACACTGCAAGGTACCCAAAACTAGTAACAACAAAGTAAAGAGAGTAAAGACCCACTCCAAGGCATCCCAAGAAGCTCAGCTCAAAAAACTCATACAATGCTGAAGAAGTTTGGTGTGCACTGTGGTCTGAATCCACTGCTCGATCACAAAAATAAAAAACAACTGACACTGGGCTTCACCAGAATAGCTCCATACAAGGAGACTGTCAACGGAGTGATGTCAAAAGTGTAAAAAAAACACCAAACATAATTTGATCAACTGCTGCAAATAGGTGTGCCACGATCCAAGAACAATAACCAAAGCAACAAGGCAAGGACACAAAATCAAAGAAATAGAGTGTCACGATCCAAGAAAAGCCAAGGTAACAAGGCAAGGACACAAAACCCGAAGAAGTAGGATCAGCACCACACCCTCCCATACTGCTGAATGGGTGGAGTGACGCTACAAATCTATATGAGTTCTCAAAATCAACTACTCAAACACTGACAAACTAACACTGGGCTCCACCAGAATAGCTCCCCCACAAGAGAGACTATCAACATGCCAAAAGTGTCAAAAATATAGATACAAAATCTCTCAACAAACAAGAGAGATACACTACACTTGCTAAAGAAAAATGCTCAAAACAAGAAGCATCACAATGCATAAGGTATAGAAAGTGGAGTAAGAGGCTGAATGGTGGAGGAGCCATGCCTTGTAGAGTCCTCTCAATGAATGCCTATGTCACCTCCATGAGTGATCAGATATCCACCCCAAATCAACACAGATGGATGAAGAAGATGCCTGCATATGACTTGGTGTAAAATGCACAATGGGTGCATGTAAAAGAACATCATAATGTGTGTTAGGTTGATCATGTCTGAAAGCTGAAATCTCAGGTTTCTCAAGCCTGAGTGAAAATGTAGAACTCATGTGTTGCTCATGAATCCTCAGAAAGAGTCGAGTGAACAAAAAAAGGAGCTGTGTCAATGTGTGATCCCAATGAAGTATCTTCTCGAAAACCAATGTCATGACGAGAATTCCACTTAACATGTGGAATAGAGGAAACAATACCCTGTGAATGTCTACCAATAACCTCCACTAGTGAGACCCATAGAATGGAGCATGCGAGAACTGAATGCAGTGGTATGCTTCTCTAAAAATCCATGCAGCTGAGCAGAAGTAGGATACACAACATGTGGTACTGTAATAGGCACAGATGTGGAAGAGCATGTAGTAACAAGCTTCATAGGTGTATGAGCATCAAGAGTAGGAACAAACTCAAATACTGATAGATCAATGTCAGTGGGTTCAGGAGAAATAGTTGTAAGTGGACTAGGAGCATGGATATGGCTGTCCACAATATGATGGTGATGTTGTAGGCTAGCAAGTTTGTTCTGCAGTGAGTGTATTATTGTATCCTTATCGTGAATGAGTGATTGTAGAAGAGAATTTTACTTCTTGAGTGATCTATTTTCTTCCAAAAATTTTACAATATCCTCTTGAAGTCCACATACTTCAAAGAAAAGCATATCATTCTCAGAATCCATGATAGGTACAAACTGCAACTCCTAAAAATTTAGGACGTCGGGCTCAACTGAAATTACATCCACAATTGATTACAACACTCCTCCATATTTGAAACTTTATAATTATAGTTCAAGTTTCAAAATAAATAACTCTAATGGAAAGATCACAAAAAAACAAGCACTTTTGCAAAAAATGACACTCAAAACCGAGTTACCGATCAAAAGATACAAGTTTTTTTTAATATTTTACTCTGTTATTTGTTTTAGTTACCACTGAAATAAAATAAAAAAGGGGGTTGAAGTTAAGAACCTACTAATAAGAATCAAAATCTTTAAGCCAAGGAATCATATGACCATACCATATAACCAAGGGCTAAGGATTTTAACTGGGTTTTCTACTATGTAGATAGGAAAGACCTTTATTATACCGAAAAACTAGATAACCTGTGCATTAATATCCCGAAATAAGTAAAAATGTCCACAACATAAGTGGGTGAGACCCCTACCAAAAAGGGCTGAAACTGAATATTGACCTATATGATCTTGAGCTAAGGTCCAACAGCCCCAAAAAATAATCCCGTATTTTTTTTTCTTTACAGCACATATCCCGAGGTAGATCGGTGTGCTTCCCTGCAACAATAACAAAAAAAAATAGAAAATGACTACCTCCAAAAATGGTCGATCTTAGGGTTTTCCCACCTTCCAGATCCAATGGAAGCCTCCATTTTTCATAAAAAACATGAAGCAACAAAATATTACCAAATCCCAAATATATTAATATACAATGAATTTATATGAAAAATAAAACTTACAGTGGATGCCAACAACAATCTCCAACTCTAATACCATGAAAGGAATGATAACCATATAGTACCAAGCCAAGAACATAGATGCTAATCAAACACCATGATCTATAAGATGAAAGCAATTCACCAGATTAACTTTACATAAAACCTTTGCAAATAAATGTGGCTTAGTGAAGCAATATCATATATTATTATGGAACTCAATGCAATACATTGAGAACGGGCCTTGCTTAAATAGACAAGGAATAACAATCTAAGAACCAGTCAAGGTTATAGATCAAGCCATAAATCAAGGAAATAACTAGTCATCAAAGAACTAGTCAATACCATAGATTTAGGAGAGAATTAGACATCAAGGATTTACTAGTCAATACCATTTGAGATCAAGGAAAGAACTATACCTAACAACTAGATAATGGATCTCGTTAATATCTAAATAAGATAAAAGAAATAAAGCCAGACACATAAGTGGGTGAGGATAAATACAATAAAGGTAAATAAAGTACCTAGGTGAACATGAGCTAAGGTAAATAGCTACTTTGGACACACATCATCATACATCTCATCATCATATGCTTCCTCAACTTATTTTAGTCTAAATCACATGGGGAGTGTGGTAAGAAACGCCTATCACACCACTCAATATCATTGACCTCCTCCATAGTAGAAACCCTTGACAGTCAAAGGATCAAGAACTAATCTATTCTGCTTGGGAAGAATATTGAGGCTGTTAAAGTATTTCCTAATCCCATGAGCCCTTTCTCTCTATCATATGATCTGTTTGATCACCTCTGGCCATGATTTCCAAATCTTCATGACCGTGTTTGGCTTGTGCTAACTTCCTATGGAACATTGTTCCTATCCATTGTGTTTGGACTGCTCTGGCCAGGTCTAGCTGATGGATAGCATCTTTAAGAATGCTTGAGCCAAATTTTTAAGTTGGATGAGTCTGAGATCAATAACTTTGTTTGAGTTGAAGCCTCTCCAGATTGAAAGCTTGACAGAATTCATCACTCTTAAGAGGCTTGAGATCTCACTATTTTGATATCTATTTGATTCTATTTATAAAGCCATCCAGTGAAAGCCTAAAGTACAATGTTCCCGGGTTCTTATCTCTAACATAAGCAACCTTTTTATCAAAAGTGCTGAAAGATATTTGATCAAACATGATTCATCAGTTGGCCTTAACATTAGTAGGTAAAGCCTTACTTCAAGGTTTTATTGAACCTAGTATTGCAAATGAACATATTCATTTGGAATTTTCTTTAATTTTCAACACTTAGATAAAAGAAACTTGGGGTTTTTCTTATCCCCATATTGAAATCTAAAGGCATTTTTTGAGAATCTCATTCCATGAATCTATCAAATTATCTGTAAAGATTTTTACGAGTCCCATGTGCATTCTCCTCAAGAGTATGAATAAATGACTCTTAAATACACCAACTTCAAAGTCAATTTCACAAATTATTCCATCATGTTGACAAAGAGTTTTAAATGTTGGTCACCAGTGATTGGTGTTTGTAATAAGGTATTATTCCCAATGTAAACTTCTTCGAAATCTATTTCTGACATCTTGTGGAACCATATTAGGATATCCATCCATACTTTTGAAATCTAATGGGTCCAAAAGTTGATAAAAGAATGGAGGTCTAGGTTGAGGTTGGGCCATATTAACATTGAGGCAGTGAATTTATAGGAGAATAAAATGATAGGGAATGAGGGGTCTTTGGAGCACAGGAATTCCATAACTTTCAAAGATAGATAAACAAAGGAATCTCTAGGTGACTTAGCTTCATGGAACTACCCTATCAACACATGTAGAGGTACACAATAAAACTTGAGAGGGAAAGTCTGTTCAGGATGCAAATGATAGGGCCCTCTTCAGTGTGGTGGAATTTAAAGTTACAATTCGAAGAATGGTTGGTTCAAGAGTCACTTGAAGACGTATGGTAATTTTCAACTACAGGTTGTTCACTTTCCACAATTGGAATCTCCTTTCTTGACTCGTGATCTCCTACTTTTTTCTAGATTCGTATTCCTTTTGAATTTTCCTGAGTTGATCCCAGATTATCTAGAAATGTAAGAAATTCCTAGTAGGGTCTTTAATTGAAATATATTCTTGTCCTCCAACTTTGCACAGATTAATGACAAATCTGCACTTGTCACAGGCTAAGGCACACATGCGGAATTATCAAATTTCAAACCAAAATAGAGTCGCCATAAGGATTCTCACACTTTGAGTTTTGCAAATGCACTATAAGAAACTTGTCAAGATGTCTATCAATAGAAAATTCACTACATAAGATTAGCAGGATCCAACCTTTACCTATATTTATCACTTGACGATACAAAATTAGTGCAGATAACCACTAGAAACTGGATCCATAATATTACACAATGAAGTTGTGAAGAGTGGGATTTCACAATTATTATACAATCTTAACAAATAGATGTTCCATGATGTTTAAAGATCCAACAATGTATTTACACTTGAGGTTATATGACATGTAAGAAGCATTACCAGGGTTGGTTTGTGTATGTATTTGTACCAGATAAGTGAGCTCAGCAACAGGGCCAGATCAGTGTTATTACCACAAAAATAATGTCCCAAATTGTTTAAATAATCCTAAGTGGATAATGATTCAAAGCACTAATCCTCAGCAATGACACCAAATTGGTGTTGTTTTTGCACAAATAGGTGACTAGGTGTTCAAATAATCAATCCGCAAATCAAAAAGCAATGGTATACCAGATCAGTTTTGGAATTTTTGCACAAATAGGTCCCGATGTTCAAATAATCCTCTACAATTCAAATAATCCCCGGTAGCGGTGCCACATCGGTGATTGTTGCCGCATAAATAGGTACAAATGTTGTTTAACTAATCCTCTGTCATTCAAATAGTCCTTAGAAATGGCAATAGATCACATGTTGGTCATCTAGGAATTTACATGCATCTCCCTTGGGTGTTGAGCAACATCTTAGATGGATCACATGATGCTTGTGGAGATTGACAAATCATAATATAAGTCATTTTGTAGCTGGGGAGGGGATTCAACTGACTCTTTTTCACTCATGCGTTGGAGATATGGATGCACCATAGGTTAAAGGAAGTTGATCTATCCTTACTACTTTAGGTTGTGCCATTCAACCAGGGTGAGAGGACCCGTTCTATAACCTCTATTGATGAAGGATATTGCACAATAAGATCCTATCTTTGCAAAACTTTGAGGAAAACCTTGAGTAAACATATGATGCAATACAACACAATCTAACCTCATGAAGATGTCACTTTTGAGCCCACGATAATTGAGATATTTTCTATTGACAACTTCAGGCATTACATATGGTGACAATAATTGAAGCTTGAATGTTTCTGCATACTTTAGACAATAGAATTTTTTCATTTGTGGATACATATGTATACCCAGGGGTAGTTCATCCTAGGATTCATTGTTTGAGAAGTTTTAAACATAGAGGATCCTCACAGAGAAACACCGATCTAAGATCTTCTCAGAATAAGTTGCAGTCATTTTTAAAGCGTGGAGAAAAATTATACGATTCCGTCGATATCTTGTTTGCAGGAAACGGAGCTCGTTTGCAAAAGTTATAGCCCGCTGAAATTTTCGGGCAACTGGCAAAATTTGGAGTTTTGTGCAGGTTGGACGTGTGCACGCTCGCCAAGTGTTTCAATTATATTGCGACACGTGGAAAATTTGTGTGACAAACTAAAAGTGGTTTTTGGGAACGCCGGTCTTGGACACTCATTTTCGGACAAATGGACCCCGCTATTTACTGGCTGGGGGCCCTCAGCCAGGTTCGACACACTCGATTATGGAGGGGTGTCTTGGCCTCCTTCTCATTTATCACTATACCAACTTGTGTATATATATGCCTCTAATTGCATTTGTGCTATGCATGTGGGACTATTGACATGCCTTTTAAACTATGCAATTACCATTTCCACGCATTTTTATTCATTTCCATATTCCACGCATTACATTAAATCCACATTTATTTCCAATTCCACGCATTGCATTCAAATCCTTTATTACCTAGTCCACGCATTATCCTTGGCATTATTTAAGTGCCTAAAAATATACATCCATGCACCATGTTTATCTAACCAACAAATGCACCCACTCCTAAGTAGCTATGGTGGCTCTTAAGCCAATGTAAACAGCCCCCCTTTGCATTATTAAATGCCTTCCTTCTTTCACACACCCACAATGTGGGATAAACCACTAAAAACCCACCTAAGGAGAAGGAGAGAGAAGTGGAGGGGATTGGAACAACTAACCTCCCAAACAAAATTTTAGGTGCCTAACCATTGTGCCAGCTGTTTGGAAACATTATAAAAGGAGAGTTATTTTATTTGAATAGCATTCGGGTCTGTGCTAAAATATTGAAATGCTCATAACTTGAGCTAGGAGTGGAATTTTGAGGAGATGTAAAAAGTAACCCCTGTTATTTTTGATAGAGGAAGACTGTGAGAAGGTAAAATTTTTGTAGAATTCTTTGTAAAGAATTATTTTCAAGATTTTAATAGATCGGTCCCATTTAATCGGACCCGGAGACGTAGGCCTCAAGCGCCGAACTCTGTTATCAATTCTTGTGTCAAATTACTGGTGAATTCTCTTCTTTATCTTTAAATATTTGCACAGTACTTGCAGTTTTAATTCTTTTATTAAAAATACAAAAGGATATAATGCTCAATTTTTACATCGAAAATCAATACAAAGCAAAGAAATGTGTGTGTGCAATTGCTAGTTAAATTTGATTTTCAGATCATTGGTATCAGAGCTGGTTTTGACTGATTTTTGGTTCGGATTAACGTGTTTTTGGATTGCAAGTTGTGTGTTGGATGTTAACAAGGTCTCGATCTAAGAAGGGTGAAGGAGAGTTAGTTGAAGGAGATCCCAAAATTGGTACCAGACGATCTCGAAGTCCTACAATGGCGGATCGAGAGGAAGTGGAAGAAAACTTTCGTCAATCATTCCAACAGATGAAGGAAATGGTGGAAGAAATGTACCAAGATAGGCAAAGGGAAAAGGGAACTAGAGGAGGTAAGAAAGAAGAAAGCTCTAGTTCTGATATTCCAAAAAGAGACTCTTTAAAATCTGATTTTCCTTCATTAAAGTTAGATATCAAGTTTGAATTGCCTATGTATACTGGAGAGCTAAATGCAGAGAAGTTGGATAACTGGGTCAAGCAGATAGAAGTATATTGCAGGGTTCAGAGAATTGTTGATGATGAAGCAAAGATTCATCTGGAAACTCTTCGGATGGGTGGCACAACACTCATTTGGTGGGAGAGTAAGCTTCAGGAAGTGGAAGAAAACAAAGGTATAGAAATCACTTCTTGGTCTGAATTTGTTTCAAATCTTAGGCAACAATTTTATCCTCTTGGTTATAAGCAACAAGCTATGATGGATTGGAAAACATTAAGACAAACTAAGGGACAAAGTGTTCAAGAATACACACAAGAATTTAGGAAAAGGGCTCTAATTCTGGGAATTTCCCTAAACACAGAAGAAACACTGCTCAAATATATTGGTGGATTGCATAGTTATCTAAGGCATATGATACTTGTTTTAGGTCCTACTAATCTTGATGCAGTATGTGTTCAAGCAACCCATTTGGAAGCACGAGGGAAAATGACAAAGGAGTCCTCTTTCTCTTCTTTTAATCAAAAGAACAAGCAATCTGAAGGAAAAGGTTCGAAAGAACAAGGAAAAGGAAAGGGTAAGCATAAAACAAACTCTACTGTTAAGAAGGAAGATGAAAAACCATTTTGTAATCATTGTAAAAAAAACCATGATGAGTCTAAATGTTGGAAATTACATCCTGAAAAGAAGCCTAAATGGATGGTTAAGAAAGGAAAAGAAAAGAAAACAAACACTGTAGTGCATGATCTTGGTTCTGATTCAGGTGATGAAACCAAAATCACAGCTATGAGTTTTCAAGGTAAATCAACTCTTTCAATTTCCAACAATAGCACTACAAATGTTGCATCTTCTTCTAGTAAACAAACTATACCTGATGATAAGAAAAGGAATGAGCTTTTCCACATTAGAGTAATTTCAAAGCATACGAAAATTGATACTCTTTTTGATAGTGGATCTCAAGCTAATCTAATTTCTGAGGAGGTTGTTAAGAAACTAGGACTCAAAACTAAACCACATCCTAAGCCTTATCCTTTGGGCTGGGTTTGTGATGATGCAAAACTGCAGGTAACTAAAACTTGTACTTTCAGATTTTCCATTACAGACAAGTTTATTGATGAGGTTGAATTGGATGTAGTTCCTTTGGATATTTGTGGGGTGGTTTTGGGAAGTCCTTATTTGTATGATCGTAAAGCAATCTTCTATAGGGAAGAAAATAAATATTTGCTTGTAAAGGATGGAATTGAGTTTATTGTTAGAGCTCACCGTGAAAAGAATAATCTATCCTTGGTAACTGCAGGTCAAATGAAAAGGCTTGTAAACTCAAGCAAAAGTTTTGTGCTCATGGTGGTCAAAGCCAAAGAAAAAGAACATGAGATGGCTTTTGAGACTTGCGATCTGAAACATAAGGATGAATTGGTAAAAATTGTTTCTCATTTTGATGATGTTTTTCAGGATCCACAAGGTCTACCTCCCAAAAGAGGGGTTCAACATGAGATACAGTTGCTTCAGGATGCACCTCTTCCCAATATCGGAATGTACAGGTTGTCAGTAGTAGAGAATGAGGAAATCAAGAGACAGGTAATGGAACTTTTGGCTCAAGGTATAATTCATCCAAGTACATCCCCATGTGGTTCACCAATTATATTGGTTCCTAAGAAGGATGGCACTTGGCGAATGTGTGTTGATTTCCGTGCTTTAAACAAGATTACTATAAAGAATCGTTACCCTCTTCCTAGAATAGATGATTTACTGGATCAATTAAAGAATGCAATTTATTTCACTAAGTTAGACTTAAGAAGTGGTTATCACCAAGTAAGAATTGCAGAAGGTGATGTTTGGAAAACTACTTTTAAAATGAAACAGGGATTGTTTGAATGGTTAGTGATGCCTTTTGGTTTGTGCAATGCACCAGCAACATTCATGAGAGTTATGAATGAAATCTTTAGACCATTCATTGATAATTTCGTTATTGTCTACTTAGATGATATTCTTATTTTCAGTAAGTCATGGGATGAACATGTTAAACACATCCAGAAAGTCTTAGATGCACTAAGGAAAGAGAAATTGTATTTGAAGATGTCAAAATGTGAATTTGGAAAAACATCTTTAATTTACTTGGGTTATATTGTAGGAAATGGAGAATTGAGAATTGATCCTGCAAAAATAGAGGTTATTGTGAAATGGCCTAGACCCACTAATGTGACGGAAGTTAGAAGTTTTCTAGGTGCAGTTCAGTACTGGAGAAAATTTATTGCTAACTTCTCATATATTGCATCTCCTTTGCATGCTTTGACAAGTATTAAACAGGTCTTTCAGTGGGGAGGAAAACAACAAAAAGCCTTTGATACACTGAAAGAGAAGATAAGTACCGCTCCGATCTTGACACTTCCAGATTTACAACATTCATTTGAGATTGAGACAGATGCTAGTGACTACGCAATGGGGGCAGTTTTGATGCAAAACAAATGACCAGTGTGTTACCATTCAGAAACCTTTACAAGTGCGGTAAGAAACTATCCAACTTATGATAAAGAGTTGTATGCTTTGGTTCAAAGTGTTAAAAAGTGGAAGCATTATTTAATGGGAAAAGAAACAATTATACATACTGACCATCAACCGCTTCAATACTTACAAACACAAACCAAATTGCAGCAGTCTAGACATTTCAGGTGGATGGGATTTTTGCAACAATTTCATCTTGTAATCAGGTATAAAAAAGGTATTCAAAACAAGGTTGCCGACATGTTATCTAGACCACCAGTGGTAGTAGCATCTATTCTTTTGCAGCATAGTTCTTTGGCTCATGTTAGTTACAAGGAACAATATGTAAATGATGTTGACTTTAGAGAAGTGTATGAGGATCTAGTAAGTGGGAAACAAGTAGGAGAAAAAGATTATCATTTGCATGAAGGATTGTTATATCATTCTGGAAAACTTTGTATTCCAGAAAATGAGCGTGTGCATATGATTAGGGAAGCACATACTTCTCTTATTTCAGGGCATTTTGGTGTTAGTAAGACAGTTGCACATTTACAAAAATATTGTTATTGGCCTAGAATGCATGAACATGTAAACAGGTATATTAAGGGATGTGTTCTTTGTGCCACAAGCAAGCCAAGTAACAGGAAATTAGGACTTTACACTCCTCTTCCTGTTCCAACAAGGCCTTGGGAAAGTGTTTCCATGGACTTTGTAGGAGGCTTGCCCATGACACGGAAGAAACATGATTACTTATATGTGGTAGTGGACAGATTTAGCAAAATGTGTGTGTTGGTTCCATGTACTAAACAAATAACTGGTGAGGGAACTGCACATTTGTTTTTTCAGTTTGTTTGGGTTCATTTTGGTTTACCTACTTCAATTATATCTGATCGGGATTCTAGATTTCTTGGGGAATTTTGGTCAACATTGTGGGGGTTAATGGACACAAAACTGAAAAAGAGCACTGCTTTTCATCCACAGACTGATGGTCAAACAGAGGTTGTAAACCGCACAGTGGTACAATTACTTAGGGGCTATAGTAACAAACATCCTAAATTGTGGGATGAACATCTTTATTATGTGCAACATGCTTATAATCGTGCCTTACATTCTTCTACTTTGAAGTCTCCATTTGAGACTTGTTATGGATATCTGCCTAATTCTCCATTAGATATATATTATGGACATGAAACTGTTGTTAATGGTTCAAGTGATTCTGACAAGGCTAAAAGATTTGTGCAGAGAATACAACAGGTTCATCAGTATGTCCATGAACAATTGGAGAAAAGTCAGGCTAAGTACAAAGCTAGGCATGATAAACATAGAACTGATCACAAGTTCAAAGTTGGTGATTCAGTTTGGCTTCACATCAGCAAGGAAAGACTGACAGGTGAAGGTAAAAAATTGAAACCTATACGGTATGGTCCATTCCAAATATTGGAAAAAATTGGTAACAACGCTTTCCGGTTGGATTTACCTCCATATATGCAAATCTACTCAGTTGTAAATGTTGAGAATTTAAGATTGTATGAACCGCCTATGATTGTTGATCATGATGATTCTAACATAATGCCTTCCATTGATGATTTTTCTCCTGAGTATCTTGATGAGTTGCAGGAAGACATCATTTTGGACAGGAAAGTAAGAACTTCGCGAAGGGGTGATATTGAGTATCTTCGTGTTGGGTTCAAATGCATGCATCTGAACAAGGCTAAATGGATGGAAACCGGAAAGGTGAGGGAGAAATACCCTCACCTATTCACCAATTAAGTTGACTTTTGGGGTCCAAAAGTTTCTCAGTGGGGAGGAATGATCTAGAGGATCCTCACAGAGAAACACTGATCTAAGATCTTCTCAGAATAAGTTGCAGTCATTTTTAAAGCGTGGAGAAAAATTATACGATTCCGTCGATATCTTGTTTGCAGGAAACAGAGCTCGTTTGCAAAAGTTATAGCCCGCTGAAATTTTCGGGCAACTGGCAAAATTTGGAGTTTTGTGCAGGTTGGACGTGTGCACGCTCGCCAAGTGTTTCAATTATATTGCGACACGTGGACAATTTGTGTGACGTACTAAAAGTGGTTTTTGGGAACACCGGTCTTGGACACTCGTTTTCAGACAAATGGACCCCGCTATTTACTGGCTGGGGGCCCTCAGCCAGGTTCGACACACTCGATTATGGAGGGGTGTCTTGGCCTCCTTCTCATTTTATCACTATACCAACTTGTGTATATATATGCTTGTAATTGCATTTGCGCTATGCATGTGGGACTATTTGATATGCCATTTTAAACTATGCAATTACCATTTCCACGCATTTTTATTTATTTCCATATTCCACGCATTTAATTAAATCCTTATTTCCATATTCCACGCATTATTCAAATCCTTTATTACCTAATCCACAATGCCATTATCCTTGGCATTATTTAAGCACCTAAAAATATACATCCATGCACCATGTTTATCCAACCAACAAATGCGCCCACTCCTAAGTAGCTAAGGTGGCTCTTAAGCCAATGCAAACAGCCCCCTCTTTGCATTATTAAATGCCTTCCTTCTTTCACGCACCCACAATGTGGGATAAACCACTACAAATCCCCTAAGGAGAAGGAGAGAGAAGTGGAGGGGATTTGAACCATAACCTCCCATGCAAAAGTTTAGGCACCTAACCATTGTGCCAGCCTTTGGAAACATTATAAAAGGAGAGTTATTTTATTTGAATAGCATTCGGGTCTGTGCTAAAATATTGAAATGCTCATAACTTGAGCTAGGAGTGGAATTTTGAGGAGATGTAAAAAGCAACCCCTATTATTTTTGATAGAGGAAGACTGTGAGAAGGTCAGATTTTGTAGAATTCTTTGTAAAGAATTATTTTCAAGATTTTAATAGATCGGTCCCATTCAACCGGACCCGGAGACGTAGGCCTCAAGCGCCGAACTCCGTTATCAATTCTTGTGTCAAATTGCTGGTGAATTCTCTTCATTTCTTTAAATATTTGCACAGTACTTGCAGTTTTTATTCTTTTATTAAAAATACAAAAGGATATAATGCTCAATTTTTACATCGAAAATCAATACAAAGCAAAGAAATGTGTGTGCACCATTGCTAGTTAAACTAGGGCTGCCTAAGGGAAAACAAATGCAGTTGAAAATGTGGATAGCTCCAATTTGATCTACCTCCACAATAGAAGGAGACGAGGAAGAGGAACCCAAAGAGGATGGTCATAGGGATTTGACCATAGAGGTCAGAGGTAGCCCATAGACAAAGTGGTTGAAGTGAGCATGTAGATACTTCCACACAGATTTACGTTTGACGTGATCGTCAGAAGAATACTTGGAAAATGTGGGTACAAAACCATGAGGAAAACCAATTTAAAAAGGTGTTCAGTGATTACGGAACTAGAAACCAAGTTCTGGGTGTAGATCACAGGACTGCAACCTTTACAAAGGTCACCTTGTATCCATCCCCTGAAGAGATAAATACAAGCAAAAGGAGGGAAAGAGAAGAAGAAAGTTGAAGGCTTACATGAGGAGGAGTGAGGCAGTCTGAAGAGAGCTCGCTAGTGTATACCCTGGTCTAGCCTTTCTGGATGTGGAGGAACACCTTACAAGGATGACCTAAATGATGGATGAAGAGGAAGGGGTGAAAGAATTCAAAGGAAGCTATGTAAGAACAACCCACGATGTACCCATTGTTTAGATATGTAGGTATCCAGAAGGGGGTTACCATAGGCTTCGAGTGACCTTGGCACCTTTAGAGTTCCAAGATAAGTGAGTACTAAGACCATCGTACCAAAGAGAGAACAAGTGAAGATTATGTTGTCCCTGGTATGGGCATATATTGAGGACACGAAGACAAGATAAGTGCACGATAGAGGACATGCCGGTCTAGTTTCAGATGCATGTGGGCCTTAAGTCAGTTATAAGAAGATGGGATTTGATGGATCTAGATATACGAGCTCACCTACATGTACAAGGAAGATATTATCCCTGGTACCAATGCAGTATCATATGGAAAAACTAGATTTCGACGAGTGTGAGGAGTCATGTGTACTTTGCGAAGACACAGAGTAAGGATTTCAACCGCACTGAGTAAGCACAGTGACAGGTTTAAAGGTTACAGGTGAATGACCTGATGAGAAGGATTAGTAATAGACAATGGCTCAAAGTATCTACTGAGGTGGCACTAGAGAAACATTGATAAGGCCACCACCATTCATGATTTATGTGTTGCTTAAGGACATAGACAAGGCTGAAAAATTACAAAGATAATTGATTTAAAGGAAGAGAATGAACCTGAGAATGGGAAAATTAAATGAGGCCTTGATTAGCATGGTCAGAAGTGAACACCATGTGGCTGATCACATTGCTTAAAATAAGGCCTCATCTTGAAGGGGTGATCTATAACATTTTGTGTGCACTTTGGTTGATTTGGTGTTAGCATGACAGACCAATTTGGATGCCCGCACCAGAAGCATATTCTGAACAAGAGGAAAAGAGAGGAAGGGCCTGGGGCTGGTTATAAAATTTTCAACTTATGAGGTGTCACTCCAGAACGATGTGCTAGGATGGAGCAAAGGAGAAGGTCTAGGACCTAGCTCTATGGAGATTTATGTGTGGCACCAGAAGCAGTAATAAGGATTCAAAAATCTGGTTGAAAATAATGAGGTGATTGGTAGCAATGAAAGATGAGACACTAGGGCACGCAGAAAGGCTGAGAACTATTGAATCAAAAGTGATGAGGCCCCGTGCAGTAGCCCGAGGAAGAGTGGCACATATAAAAGAGAATTACCATCGAGATGGTGGGTAAGGCAATTCAGTTTTCCGTATACCAACATATTTGCATCACTCGATTTGTGATGAAGGAATGGTGCTCAGGTATGGCCAGTTTTGCAAACTACCGTATGCCTTCACAATAATGAGAATTTTTAGAAAATAGTTCACAAGGATGAACTGAGATGCCATAGCCAATTAATATTCTAGATGAAGACAAGGTGGACTGCGACTACTACACACTGACTGGTAGAAATATGGAGGCCTAAAACGTAATGCATGAGTACTGAAAGGCTCAGTCCTCCCAGATGTGTTAAGCATAGAGGATGACGTAGAGTAAAAATTTGGATTCTTTTGTACAATGTTTCATTATTTTTGGTGTATTCCTCCAATTAAAGCTTTCTTGTTGGAAAACAAAAAGTATCATGAGAAGATAATTTCACATTTCCAGGACCGCCGATAATGTAAGCTTTACCATAGGGGTAACTGTTGATCGAAGAATACTTGTCAAAAATCACACAAGGAGTCCACACGTGGGATAGAAGGCAGGATCAAAGGCACGAAAGGACAGGAAGGACCCATGCATGGAAGGCAAGTTCAGCTTTTAGGACTTATCTGATTTTGAGCATGAAGACCTATTTTTAGAGATGGCATGCGGAAACACACTAACAATATAGAGACGTGCGCGCCACACATTGTCTATCTTTAGAGGATTAGATCAAAGCATTTTGCATGGAGACGAGCTAAGTATAGGATTGTCACTTCAGTTAACTATAAGAGGTCTATAGATAGCACACTTACATGTGTGGCTATGCTTGTAAATGGTGTGTGGCTATTAATAGCATGCGGCCTATTTCTGGAATAGATAAGCGGTGAAGGGTAAGTCCCCACTATATATATATGATGTTAGGTACATAATAGAGGAGTGTGTAACAGAGAATATACAGAGTGTATGTATGTGTGATGGATATATGGGGATATAGAGATATACACATATGGTTGAATTATTGTATCAGATCCATACGCGCATTGGTATAGATTGACATTACTGTAAGGAGCTTCTGTATTTATTAATAGATGGAAGATATTGGCTGAATCTAAGTGTCATTCTATGTGTAATTGAGTAGTGCATGTTATTGATTCAATCATGATTACTGTTTAAACTTGTTCTTTCATAGATCTGAGGGTAGCATGCATTGTAGAATGATGGATTAGTTATGAATCTATATGTTTCTTCCTTCATCATGCTAACATCCTGCTACAGCAACCCTAAAGAGGGACCTGGTACCTTTGCACACTTCAGGTGAGTGCTCAGTCAAGGTTGAGTGATGTGCCAGCATGACTAGGGTGTTATCTGGTAAATTCTAGGCTGCATCATTGGTTCTATTGTCAGGACCTCTTTTTTAGTTGTTTTTAGGATGGTTTGTGATGAAGACATACCGGTTAACTCTAGCAAGTATTGAGGAATGGATACACGATCTGGAGGAAGAATATGCATGGTGGTTCAGTAGTGGATCTGAGTTTAACACACACACTTGGGTAGAACATAATCTGTATGACAACTTATATGAGATATTTTTCACTATCTTTCTAGTAGAACTATACGAGTGGCTTACTGCTTATGCATCTCAGTGGAATTGGAGGTATCACACACTTGTCTAGACACAGGAAGAATTTCAGGCCCTTTATGATGCTGATCTGATCTGGACTCGCACTGTGGATATGTGGTTTCATGGTGTTCTAAACAGTTATATTCTGGAATATTCAATTTTGACGTACTCTTTCCCAGAGGTAGCTGAATTCTAGTTTTTACGGTATCCAAGAGGAACATATTTGCAAGGTATTCCACTGGTGATCAAGATCTTGATGGTAACTTTGAACCTGGAGAGTAAACCAATGGCTAACTAAACTTCACCACGCGTGAGGGCAGGAACAGGTTTGGTTTAAGATGGCAGACCTAGTGGTAGAGAGGCAGAGAGAGGAAAGGTGGCTTAAGTATAATGAGGCACGTGAGAGGGAGATAGAGAAGCAACATTCTGTTGCAGAAAGTATGGCGTTGAGGAGAGAGATGGCTCGTGAAGGATTTACAGCTCACGTAGAAGACATGGAGCCAGAGCATCAGGAACTCCCCCATCTTGGAAAGCATGATAGAGATCCCCCCTCGGCCTCACACAGAAGTGCACCAACAGAGACTACCTGGACCATGGGCATGCATCTTAATCCACCTGGTGACCTAGCCCTTGTGCTTGGTTTTTTAGTATCTAGTATGAAAAGTAACCAACAAGCTAACTTGGGAAGTAGGAGAGCAGGAGTAAGTCAGGGATCAAGTACATCAATGGCAGGACAAACGGCTTCAATTATTATTTAAGGAACATTCTTAGGCACATCATCTACATAGAATGTGAGCACGCAGAATGTTGGATTCACCTCTGGAAGTGGAACTACCTCACAGACTGTAGGGGTTCAGTATAGTACTACTGTCAGAGCACAGGGGAGTACATCTATAGGTCCTATTCCAACTACAGGTGGAGGATCAGGAGGTATAGGTGGTTCTAGTTCTGGTGGATCTAGTGGTTCTGGAGGTAGAGGGAACACAAGAGGTTCTGGATCAGGTGGTCAAGGTCCGCAACAACCACAAAATATCTATATGGAGATGTCTCTTCATCTCCCAGAATATAGAGGTATAGAGGATGCTTGTCCGAACATGTGCATATGTGTGAAATCTTGTGGTGCGCTAAAGGGATCATGGCTGCTGAGCGTAAGGAAAGTCAATTCACTACTACATTACAGGGGCATGCACACAGCTGGTATAGGAAGTTTGACCCTGATCAAACTTGCGTGGATTATGCAGCATTGAGGGATGCTTTCTTGAAAGAGTTCCATATCCCTGAGTTTGAGCAGAAGAGTATAAGTGTGCTCAAGGATATCAAGCAAGGCACTACTGAGAGTGTACGTGAGTATGATGCTCATTTTAAGACACTTCTATCTAAGCTATCTTATGATATTCATGCTAGCCAACATGCACAATGGTTCGTTGGAGGATTGATTACACCTTTTAGAAGGGCACTGTCACATAAGACATACACTGATCTGCGCAAAGCACTGGAAGTAGCTTTGCATGTGCTGAGGTAGTTGGGAGCATTGACACTGGCGTTAGTCCATTCCTAGAGGCACAGATTGCAGCTATGGCAAAGCAGTTAGAGAAGCTATCAGCAAATTCAGCCCATGAAACGCGCTCAGGAATTTGGTGTACAGATTGTGAAGTGGAAGGTCACACCAAGGATAGTTTCCCTCGCAGATCTGTATGCTCATTACTATTGGACTGTGAGATTTTCCATTTGAATCATGATGCTAGTCACTGTCCTTTGTTACAACATGTGATAAGGAAGAATGTATCTTGCTTTTGCAAGATTTATAGGTCCACGACCCATGATACTGAGGATTTTCAGTTGATTGGTCAGATCCAGGATGCTATAGACATTGGGGTACGACAGACAAGTATAACAGATAATTCTAAGGGTAAGAATGAGCACCAGGATCAGGATCATAATCAAATGCACTATGACAGGAATGAGGGGCGTTTTGAAGGAGGTCATGGAAGGGGACATGGATATCATGGTGGATATGGAGGATGAGGCCATGGTGGAGGAAGAGGTGAGTTCCCTCATGGAACATGTTATACGTGTGGATCTCCTGACCACTATAGGTGTGAATGTCCTCAGAATATTACATGTTCTTTCTGTGGAAAGAACCATAGCTATGAAGAGTGCCCAGACTTATATGAGCATCTGAGTAAGCAACATAAGCAAGAAAACAAAGGTGCTAGGATGGTTAGAATCCAGCGCGCATGGTAGAAGATCAGTGGATGCCCAAGATAGCAGAAGGACCTGAGGCATTGACAGTGAAGATTACTACACACGCTGAAGTAGCATGGCAAGAGAGGTATTGCACCAGAAGCCTACGATCACCAAGGAGGAGGTTTTGCATGCAAGGTACCCAGATCCTGCTCATCAAAAGGAAGTTTACTAGGATACCATGGAAGTGCTAAGGAATCTTCAGGGTGAGATACAATACCTAAAGGAGTAGAAGAAAGCATCAGAGATAGTCCAAACTGATATCGATGATCTGTGAGAGGTGTGCAAGATGTTGCGCCAGGAGAACATTATTCCACTATTAGGAAGTTGGTTAAAAGGGAACACTCCACACACAAGTCTTGAGACCAGATGGGAGATTCTGCATGCAAATCTTCCCCCTGATAGCATTGACTATGACAAAGAAATTACTCTGAATGTTGTTGTGGATGGGTGGCTGTTGAGCAACATATTGATTGATACAGGTGTGGAAGTAAATGTGCTTACATTAGATGCATGGGTATAAATGGGGAGGCCTCCATTGCAGCCATCATCTAATGTGTTATTTATGGAAAACTAGACTAAGGCCACTCCCATAGGAGTTTTGAAAGATACATCTATAACTATACAAGGGGCCAAGTACACTGGGGATTTTGAGGTATTAGCACTTGTCGAAGCTAACAATTTTCCAGCCCTGCTTGGACGCCCTTGGTGTTATGCGAATAATGCTGACTTGAGATTCAATAAGGGGTATATCAGCTTTGAAAACAAGGAGGAAAGGGTTGTGATACCTTTGACAGATGGGAAGTCTACACCATATGTTGAGCCTCTAAGTGAGGAGGACTTAAACAAAATTTATGTACATGTTATTCAGGACCCAGAGGTCAATGAGCCATCAAAAGAAGGCATCCTACAGTGGGAGGATTCTCATTCTATTAGTGATACTATGAGTATTTCTTGCAAAATTGGGCTCATGGTACATATGAATTAGTAGGATGCAAGGTGAAAAGCGTGGTTGCGTGCAAGAATGGACTTCGTTTCGATTCAACGATAGGTAGCACAGTACCTTGGTATACAGGGTCAAAAGATCTTCCTGCATTTTTGAAGGCCATGAAAACACAGTGGAAAGATCAAATTAAGAGAAGAGATATGTTAGTATATACCTTGCGTGGGACAACAGCGTGCTGGTGGGTAGTCCACAGAGATAATCTTATAAACTGGGAAGAGATTGGAGTTGCTTTGTCTACTAGGTTTGTAAGGAACAATGCACCTACGCAGATCTACACTTATCATGGTGATCAACCTATTCAACATCACATTCAGCAGTGTGAGAGACTCTGGATAATAGGACAGGAAGCATTACCACCTTCACTCTGGGTGCATAGATTGTATTCTATGCTACAAGGATGCACACACGCTTGGTATGTATATGCAGAACTACATTGAGAGACTGGAAACTGGCAAGATTTGACTACAGGAATGATCCAGAACTTTGACTACTTCTCAACTAAACCTCCTGTAGAAGAGGCATTAAAATTTGTCAAGCACTTAACTATGGGAGATAGTGCAAAAGCAGAAGAGCATATTCAGGAATTATTTGGTGAGACAGAGTTCGGAGCATGTTTTGAAAAGGAAGAAGAAATGGACTCCATACTACTTGAACACACTTGCCTTGAGAAAGAGAAAGGAAAGATGGTTTACATCATGGATGATGAGGAAGTTGAGAACCTAGATATTGAACATTCACAAGGGGTGCGAGGTCTTGGATAGTGCAGACAAGGATACACGTGCCTACCATGAACCCATGAAGACAAAGAAGGTGAATATAGGTTTGGAGGCTGAGCCTAAGGAGGCCATAATTGGAGACTACTGGTCAGACTCGGAGGTAGCAAAGATCATTGAGTTACTTAGGGATTATCAGGACTTATTCCCTCGAGGGTATCATGAACTTAAAGGCATGCATGAATCACTTGGGGAAATGAAGATAAAACTTAAGGATGGTGCACGACCAGTTAGAAAGAGACCTTACAGAATGAATCCTAATTTGCACGTGAAAAGGTAAAAGAAGAAATTGATAAAATGTTGAAATCTAGAATTATCAAGCCCCTTGATGAGTCAGAATGGGTTAGCCCAATGGTGATCAGTATCAAGAAGGATGGATGAATTAGAATATGTGTGGACTACAGGGAGCTGAATGTTGCATGTGTCATAGATCCATTCCCTACGCCATTCACTGAGGAAATACTAGGAGTTGCAGGGCGCAAAATATATTTTTTCACAGATGGGTTTTCTGGGTATCATCAGGTTAGGATTACTCAGGAAGATCAAGAAAAGACAACATTTACTATAAAATGGGGTAGTTTTTCCTATACTGTGATGCCTTTTGGATTAAAAATGGTGCCTATTGTATTCTCGTGCATAGTTGTTCAGGCATTCAAAGATTTTATTCACAACTTCTTACAGGTCTACCTAGATGATTGGACAGTATATGGGCTTTTGAAAGATCATTGTGACAATCTGCGCTTAATGTTTGAACGATGCAGACAATTGAGTATCTCTTTGAACATCAAGAAATGCATATTTGCTACGCCATTTGGGATACTGTTAGGACATATAATCTGCAAGGAAGGTTTGCTGGTTGATCTAGCCAAGGTTGTAGTCATTTTAGGCCTGGAAGCGCCTACCAGTCAAAGTGAGGTGCACAGATTTTTAGGTCATACAGGATATTATAGAAAATTCATCAAAGGGTATGCCAAAATTGCTACACCCTTGGAAGAGTTACTGAAGGGGAAAGGTACATTTTATTGGGGAGAACCACAACAGTGCATGTTTGAGATATTAAAAGAGAAACTTACTACCACACCCATTCTGTGCTTTCCCTCATGGGATAAACCATTTCATGTGCATGTGGATGCTTCTGGCATGGCCATTGGCACTATGTTAGCTCAACCTGTGAAGGTATTGTAGATCATCCAATTTTTTTTGCTAGTAGGAAGTTGACTCCTACTGAATGGAATTATACAACTACAGAGCGCAAGCTTTGTCAATGATCTATGCATTGCACAAGTTTCAACAGTACTTGTTAGCAACACCATTTGTGTTTTATACAGATCACATGGCATTGAAGTACTTGGTAAACAAGCCCATCTTATAGGGGTGCATATGCAGATGGGTGCTCCTATTTCAAGAGTTTGACTTCACAGTTGTGGTGAAGCCAGGGAAAAGCAATTCTAGACTAGACCATTTATCTAGAATCAATTCAGGAGAGGATGCATAGACAATTGAAGAAACCATGCTAGATGCATAGTTATATAGGTTACAATGCATACCCATGGAATTAGAAGACATTGTTGTCTTTCTATGAACAGGTATGGCACCAGAAGGAATGAAAGCATTAGAAAAGAAGCAGCTTGCTATACGTGTGGCACCATTTATGTTAATCAGTGGTGACCTTTACAAGCTAGGCAGAGATGAAGTATTACGCCATTGTGTATTAGAGCATGAGCATAAGGATATTATGGAAGAAGCTCATGGTGGTATTGCAGGAGGCCATTATGCAGGTGATGCGACTTCCTGAAAGATCCTACTTGCTGGATTATGGTGGGAGACATTGTATAAGGACTGTAAAGAATATTGTAAGGCATGTGATCATTGTCAGCACCTAGGAAAACTAGGGAAAAGAGATGAGATGCCTTTGAGACCAATTACTAGTGCCGAACCATTCAAGAAATGGGCCATTGACTTTGTAGGACCTATTTCGCCAGCCACACATAGGACTGGATCATGCTATATCATTACTTGCACAGATTATCTCACATGGTGGGTAGAAGCAACACCTACCAAGGACTGTACAGTAGCTACAACAGCTAGGTTTCTATGGGAGAATGTTCTTACAAGATATGGATGTCCTTTAAGCTTGACAAGTGATAGGGGTACACACTTTTTGAATGAGACAATCAGGATCCTATTAGATGAGTTTATGGTTGCACACCATAAAACTACACCCTACCATCCTTAGGAAAATGGAACTGCTGAGGCTTTCAACAAGATTTTGAGCCAGACTTTGACAAAAAATTGTGATGTTGGAAGAAAGGATTGGGATGAAAAAGTGTCAGCTGTTCTTTGGGCATATAGAACAACTTACAAGAGATTGAACAAAGCCACACCATTTCAGTTGGTGTTTGGCACGGAAGTTGTTCTCCCTATAGAATTTATGTTACCTTCTTTGTGCATTGCACGCGCTGGAGGTCTAGCTGATGAACAAGCTTTAGAAGAGCATATCGAGAAAGATGATTCAACTGGATGAGCGACGAGCCATAGCACGATGGAGTCAGAAGTAGGAAAAGGCCAGGTAGAAGGCATGGCATGATAGAAACATAAGGGATAAGAAGTTTGAGATTGGACAAATGGTACTTCTTTATGACTCAAAGTTCTTGCACCATCCAGGCAAGCTCAAAGTACATTGGTTGGGGTTGTATGTCATCACTTATATACTTGAATCAGGTGCTTTCCAGTTAGAAGCACTTGATGGAACACGGCTACCCGGTTACTTTAACGGGAGTAGGCTGAAGCCCTACTATAAATAAGTCTTCTTGGTGTTTGTAATAAGGTAGTATTGCCATTTAGATTAGGTTTTCAATTATGTATTTCCTTAATGTATTTCCTTCATTGTCACTATGCTTTGTCAATTTAGTTGTTGTTTTTGTGTAATAAGCATGCTTGCACGCATGAAGCTAATTACTATGTGAAGAATGTCTATGCATAGAGGACTGCACATACCTTTCGTGTGGGGTGGTTGTAGTTATCCAAGTAAAATACTGTGGGAATTGAAAGGTGAAAGGAATAAGCTACTACGGGTGTGCTTTAAGTCAAAAGAAGATTGCTTCTCAAAAGTGACCAAGGATGGAGATGAATGAAAGAACAGTATAACACGAGGTAAGCAGAGGCCATGATAGACTACCAGGAGAAGGTACAGTGATGAGGTACTCAGGCGCAAGGGCGCACGCTGAAGAGAAGTCTGTGACCAAAGGGTAGGAAGCTACGCTAGAAGGTTATAGCTGGGGTACGAAGATGTAGCGCACGGAACGAATGAATTTGGTCAATGAATGAGGGGATATTTGGTAGGTGAAGGAGCAATAAATGCATCAAAATTTGAAAAAAATTATATAAGGATGGAATGTGGATTCATTTTTACCATTGCGACTAAGAGTATTTGAGGAAAGAGCCAAGTGCGAAGAGTCGAGTGATCGGGTTAAGGTGTGAAGGGTGTGAAACCAAGCGTGACAACCAGATCTGTGTGAAAAGAAGCTTGCGTCCCCAGTGGTGAAGGGTTTGAGTGAAGCAGGGAGACAGAAAAGAGTTAGGTTACAAAGTTTCCACCTAGGGCATGATTGAATCGAGCTAGGGTTTGATTCGCAAAGTTGCAGAGTTAAAGAGGAGACATTTGCAAGGTAAAAATGGCACCTAAGAAGGCATCTGCAGTAGCAGTAAAAGGAAAGAAGAAGGTGGTCATCGAGGAGGAAGAGATGGCACCCGAAAGCCATTTTTCAGAAATGCAATATCCAGAAGGAGTCATCGTTGGCATCCAGGAATGGGATTCACCCATCAGAAAGAGCAAAGTAACTAAATACAATCACAAGACTTCGGAGAACAAGAAGGAGTTCGATTCCTTACTCACTGCTAGAATGAACAAGTGCACAACAGATGACATGCCAGTTTATGATGATGCAGGTGAGAAGCTTCTGAAGAGAATTGGGGTCTACCAATTATATGAGCTTCCATATTTCGGGAAGTATGAGCCCTTGTATCAGTGGCTCATGAGCAGGGTGCACGAGGACTTCTTCTACTTTGTAGGACACAGAGTTAGAATCTCATATGTGCTTATCTCATCAGTTACAGGTTTGAAGGCCACAGGAGAGGACATAAAAAGTGATCTCATAGATAAAGCCATGATTTTAAAGACCAGACAGGAGTTGGGGTACCTGAAGGGTCTGTGCGGTATGGATATAGAAAAATTGAAGAACTGTCCAGTTGTGCAAGTAGCAACACACCTTGTTACAAAGTTGAATGATCAGGAGCGGTGGTCACAGGTAAATACTATGTGGTTACACATGGCACGTAAGATGTCAGAAGGGGAAATCTACAACATTACAGGCTATATTGTAGAACAAATAGTTGAAGAAGCACACACAGGAGGGAAGATCAGCTTTGGGGTTGTTCTACTATCACTGGTATTCATGGAGATTGGAGTACCAGATGGACCGAAGGAAAAAGTATGGGAATACCCCATGGAGAACAAGTCACCAGCTGAAAGGTTCAACAAGTATCTATGTAAAGGGGCCATGACAGATGACGTAAAGCAAAGGGTGGAGAAATGGTATGATAGGCTCCACATGGCATTTGGAGAAGAGTGGCGCATCCCAAAGGACCTACCAGTAGTGGTAGGGAAACAAGTCCAGTTTGTTGTATATCAGCATTTCTGCATCATGCACTTCCCAATGAAAGATGGAGTCTGGAGCCCTTGGTGTAAATTGCCTTACACATTCACTGCAAGGTATTTCCAAGCATCTGTTCACATATTTACAGACATGCACGACTGGTATTCAATGCAGATAAGGTAGACTGTGACTACCATACGTTGAGGAAGAAGTATGTGTATCCTAGAAGAAGTGCTTATACAGAGAGGATCATTTCAGAGGTGTTGAATATTAAGCCAATAAGTCTGGTTGTAGCAGATGTGGGGGAAGCATTGGTGTATCTCCAGCTAAAGCCAAAGATGGAGAATAAAAAGTATGTGGAAGGTGAGTTCACACTTCCAGCACCACCAAAGGGAAAGCATACAATGGAGAACATCCCAGCGCCTAAGCCCACAGAGCCAATTGAAGTGGAGGATGAGGAGGAGCATGAAGATAGTGGTGGTTTAGAGCATAGAGGTAGGAGACATCCTACAAATAAGGGTGAAGCTGAGCACGCCATTACACCACCTCAGCCACAAGAGGGGGATGATGAGGACTTGAATGTAGTCCAAGGGGAGCACAGGTTTAAGAGGGTGTTTAGGAGAACAAGGACCCAAGGTGCTACTCCAACCACTGTGCACAAATCACCCAGACTCTCTCCACAAAAGGAGGCAAACCATGCAAAGGAGGAAACTGAAGTTAAATGAGGAGGAAGAAGAGTCAGAGGAAAGCACCTAATTCTCCTACACTTCTAGAGAACATAGAAGAACAGGGTGAGGAATCAAAGGAAAAAGAAGAGGATGAGAAAATACCAGAGGAGACAGCTGCAAGAGAATGTTCAGGACATGGAGACACAAGTCCCAAATTTGGAAGCTAAAGTCCCTAAGCAGCAACGGTCTAGAAGAACAAGTGGAGAGCACATTCCACCAGCCATGGGGTATGCAGAGGATGTAGGAAAAATTGTCCACGCCCGCTTCCAGAGCACGATAGCACAGAAGGATTTATTCGGCTGGGAGCTAATGGATGAGGATATGGTGACTGTGCGCACTCAAAAGCAACTATCATGGTCAATGCACACCCACATGGATGAGCCTGACTTTGATGTGTGTGAAGAGTCATGCATTTTGAGATGACTGAAGAAGGCACCCCAAGCTAGACACATGACAGTAAATCCTACTATCATGTCAGATGAGCAGGTCAGTAATGCATTGGTGAAGGTTTCTACTGAGGTGGCTAGAAGAAACATGGAAAAAGCTGCAACAATCAGAGTGCTACAGGAGCTGAAGACAAAGGATGTAGAGATAGCACACATAACACAAGAGAGGGACTTCACACAAAAGAAAAATGAAGTATTTATCAGCATCGCAGAGGAGATTGGGGACAATGTCATCAGAGCAAGGCCACACTTGGAGGCCAAGGTACCACAGATGTTTCCTTCAGCGATACACTATGTAGGAAAGTTGGTGGACTTGGTACTTGAAGATGAACCTCTACGCATGCCAGTGCCAAGGAGCTCAGAGCAAGATGCTAAACGAGAGAAAGCATCAGTGATACAAAAAATTGCATCTTATGAAGGGTTGTTGCAAGCATTATAGGAAGTATTGAAGAAAGCAGACCAGGCTTTAAACATATGCACAGCTCCAGAGGTGCTTATCAACATAAAGACCCTAGAAGAAAATAATGAGGTCTAGAAAGTGATGAAGGATGAGACATTAGGCCACATAGAAAGATTTTCAATGGTTAAGCAGAACCGCGAGGCCCTGAGAAGCAGCACAAGAGCCACACAAGACTCGGCTAGAAGAGCTTGGGAAGCTAATTGCAAAAAAGATGGATCTTTTAGAAGGGAGAATGACATCAATGTCCAATGTTGTGTTGGTTCTACAGAATGAGAAAGGAGAGATTGCGAGGGATGAGTTGGAATCCATTGCTGTGGACATCCCAGAAAAAGTAGAACAAGCACTCACTGAATGGCAGGTTTTGGAGGCCAAAATAAAGGAGGAGTATCCAGAGTTGATACTTCAAACTGATACAGAGGAGGCTGCCTCATAACCTCATAGAAATTATTTATTTATCTACATTCTTTCATTCTTATTCTTTCCATTCTTCTATTCTTTACTTCAATTTTTGGAGATACCCATTGTCGGGACGACAATGAGATTAGTGTGGGGTAATGTTGATCAAAGAATACTTGTCAAAGATCACACAAGGAGTCCACGCAGGATAGAAGGCCAAGACCAAGGGTGCGGAAGGAAAGGAAGGACCCACACATGGAAGGAAAGTTCAACTTTTAGGACTTAGCCAATTTTGAGCATGAAGACCTATTTTTAGAAGATGGCATGCGGAACACACCAACGATGCAGAGACGTGCGCACCATGCATTGTCTATCTTTGGAGGAGCGGATCGAAGTGTTTTGCATGGAGATGAGCTAAGAATAGGATTGACACTTCAGTTAACTACAAGAGGTCTATAGATAGCACACTTGCATGTGTGGCTATGCTTGTAAATGACATGTGGCTATTAATAGCATGTAGCCTATTTCTGGAATAGATAAGCGGTGAAGGGAAAGTCCCCACCCTATATATATGATGTTAGGTACATAGTAGAGAGCATGTGTGTAACAGAGAATATGTATGTATGTGTGATGGATGTATGGAGGTATAGAGGTATATGCATATGACTGAATTACTGTATCAGATCCACACGTGCATTGGTATAGATTGACAATACTGTAAGGAGCTTCTGTATTTATTAATAGATGGAAGATATTGGTTGAATCTAAGTCTCATTCTGTGTGTAATTGAGTAGTGCATGTTATTGATTCAATCATGATTACTGTTTAAGCTTGTTCTTTCATAGATCTGAGGGTAGCATGCATTGTAGAATGATGGATTAGTTATGAATCTATATGTTTCTTCCTTCATCATGCTAACATCCTACTACAACAACCCTAAAGAGGGACCTAGTACCTTTGCACGCTTCGGGTGAGCGCTCAGTCAAGGATGAGTGATGTGCTAGCATGTCTAGGGTGTTATCTAGTAAATTATAGGGACGAAGGAAGCATTGAAGTTTGAATGAGGAGGTGGAAGAGTCAGAGGAAAGCATGCCTACTTCTCCTACACTTCTTAGTGCATTTAGAAGTCTAAGTGCTGAACAGATCATCAAAGGAGAAGAGGCAAGAAAAGGGAACATACGAGGAAACAGCTACAACAGGTGTTTCATTATATGGAGACGCAAGTCCAAATTTGGAGGCTAAACTTCTTAAGCAGTAAATAGTCTAGAAGGAAAAGTGGGGAGCACATTCCGCTAGCCATGGGTTATGTAGAGGACATAAGTAAAATTGTTGTGCACCCGCTTTAGAGCACTATCATCGTAGAAAGGATTTATCATGGATGGGAAATAATGGATGAAGATATGGTGACTGATGCACACACAGGAAAACAATTATCATGATCAATTTGCATACCCACATGGATGAGCCCAATGTTTGATGTTGTGTTTGTAGGATCTCAAAAGATATCTAGGAGAGTTTAAAAAAACACCTCAGGCTAGGACACATGACCGTAAATCCTACTGTCATGTGAGATGAGTAAGTGAGTAATGCATTGATGAAATTTTCTGCAATAGGGTGGCTAGAAGAAACATGGACAAATCTACCACAATTAGGGTATTGCATGGAAGAGATCAAAACTAAGGATGGGGATTCAATGATAACATGCCTAACGACAGGAAGACTTCGCACAGAAAAATAACCTATGTGTTTATAAGCATCGCATTTGAGGATTTATTGGTGACAATGTAATCAAAGATCTAGGCCACACTTAGAGCCTAAGGTACTACAGACGTTTCCTTCAGTAATACACTATTTGGAAAGTTTGGTGGACCTAGTGCATGAAGATGAGCACTTTGTGCATGCCAGTCGCCAAAAATGATCCAGAACAAGATGTCGAATGGAACGAGAAAAGGCTTCAGTGATGTTGGAAGTATTCGCATCTATAAAGGGTTGTTGCAAGAATTATGCAAGAAGTCATCCTGAAGAAATCAAGAACAAGTCTTGAAATCTATGCACAGCTCTAGAGGTGCTCATCAACATAAAAACCTTGGAGTGAGAAAAATGAAGGTCCAGAAAGCAATGAAGGATGAGACATTGGGCACGTGCAGAAAGGTTGCATCAATGGTTAAGAAGAAGCATGAGGACCTAGGCAGTAGCACAAGAGCCACACAAGAATTGGCTAGAAGATCTTGGGAAGCTTCATTGGTAGAAGATGGATTTATCTGAGAGGAATAGGATGACTACAATGTTCAGCATTGTGTCGGTTCTTGCAAAGTGAAAAAGGGGAGATTATGAGGATGACATTAGAGTCCATTGCTATGGACATCTTCTTCAAAGCAAGTAGAGGAAGAACTCATTAAATGACAGAAATTGGAGGTTGTAATAAATCAGTCGAATATCCAAACTCATGCTACAAACTAATACAGGATGAAGTTTCTTAAATAACCTCATATAAATTCTTTTCTTTATTGGGATTTCATTCTTTCTTGATTTTGCAGGTCATTCTTTCCTTGCAAAGTTTTTGGAGATGACCCATTGTTGGGATGACAATGTGTGACAAACTAGTGTGGGGTAATGTTGATCAAATAAACATCTTGCGAAAAATCACAAGAGGAGTCTATGAGGTGGGGTCATAGTGATTCCATTCAAATGGTCACGCAGCAGGGAGTGGGAGAATGCGATACGCCTAATAGACCCATATTCAGGTGCCGGAAGGAAAGTTAGCAGATTTCGCTCATTAGAGGATCTATTTTTCTAGAAGATGGCATTTGAGCTACCACAAACGAGGTAGAGATATGCACACCATGCACATTCTATATTTTTGAGAGTGGTTCTGTGAAGAACTCTATGCATGGAGACAAGCTAAAATAGAATCTAAAACCGTCATTTAACTAGCAAGTCCTCTATTAGATAGCGCACTTGCATGTGTGGCTAAAATAGTAAAGGCGCATGGCTAATAATAGCTTGGGTCCTAATTTTGTACTGGATTAGCAGTGAAGGGAAAGTCCCCTGCCTTACATATATCTAATCAAATGTGCAATAGCATATAATATATATATGCATATAATTATACAAAAGTAAGTATGTTATCGTAAAATAATTCTATTATAAGTTAGAATTTTAAAATAATATAAAAATTTATAATTTTTATTATTATATATGTTATGTTTATATAAAATTTAGATATATAGAAATTATTTATACGAAAAGAATATATATAATAGTAACATAAATATTTTTATTTAAATAAATATTTTTTTTTATTAGAGGAAAAATATATATATATATATTATAAAGAAAATAATATATATTATATACGTTTTTTAATATAATATAAAATATATTATTAAAATTGATTTAATAAAATATGAATTATTTATATTAAAATCTAAAATCAATGATTTCTTAAACAAGGATCTAATGAACATATAGTGGATTATGTCTTGCGCTAATAATGAAATCAACTTAGCTAAGATGTATAATTTGTTTATGTACTCTAAGATTTTTATTGTCCAAAGTCTATTACTACCTCTCCAAGAGAGTGTTATCTTTGATACATCTCCATCATTCGAACATTTTCATGTCATACTCTTAAGATACGTGAAAATAAAATCCTATCTATATGAAAGCTTAAGGGTATCATGAACAAGCTTCATCTTCTAGCACACATTCAAAGAAAATATAATTTTAACCCATCTATAAAACCTACTAAAGCTAAAGATACTGTAAAGTTGTCTCTAATCGCTGAGAATATTCAATGACAACTTTTTAAACGTACATTTACAAAATTGATTGTCATTCCACACCTTCTATTGCCACAACTTGTTAAGAGAAATCTATTACACTTCCTCCTCCACTCAATTTGACCCATCTCATCCTAAAAGATTGTAATTACAATGAAAATATCACATGCGACTATCACCAATGTGTTGGAACTTCTACAATTACGATGTTTCAAACTTTGCAATCTTATTCAAAATCTTATCGATAATAATGAATTGATATTCTTGAGCCCATGACTTCTACACCATTCAACAAAAATCATAAGCTCAAGATCTTCAACAATCCTCGTTTCCAAAATATGAAAATCAAGTGTATTAATCTTCATAAAATCATACATATCACATAGTACTCCTCCTTTGCATCAAGGGATCTTGATTTTATAGTTTCTCATGTTGAAACATTTCCACCGATCATTACTTTCTTCAATCATGACTATCATGCTTCATTCTCTTCTGATTGCTAGCACATTAGTTCTTCTATTGGATTTATTTCTATCAATAACACTATGGTTGATCCATCATTTTACATTTGTGCATGTTCTATTGCACTTCTTGCCACTATTGGCTATCCACTCTCGCAAATATCATATCCAGATTCCTAACTCATATGGCTATGGACAAGACTTCCAGTAACAATAAGTAGCTCTTACCATTTTTGTGCCTTTTTTGTGGAACCTTCAGTCAAAGGGTGTGACATGCTCTTGGGTATCCCTGTGGATCTGGGTGTAACTCAAGCTATCATCTCCATGCACATTTGTGTCTAAAGTTTCACAAGTGGACAATAGGAAAGTCATCACTATCAATGGTGTTTCTCCATGCACGCCATGGCCATACCTCCTCTTGAGGTTTCCATTGCACTCGTTAGAGCATTTAGGTACCCGTGACCTCTTGAAGTAAAAGCACAATATACTCCTATCTCACATAGTTTGTGCACAACCTACATAGTCTTATAGGTCTACTAGTCCATCTCACATGGGTCTAGGACAACCATCCATTACTCCCAAAATAGCTCCTTCACATTGGGAGGCACATATGACATCACCAACTAGTTTCTTATAAATAGTGTCCATCACCTCTATATCTTACTTCACATAGGTGTCATACACCCCCACACACTCCAATGTATATATGTTTTTGGATCACCCTTCTCTCTTCACATAGGTTTCCATCACCTGTCACAGGTATCATGCACATAGGTCTAATTCACCTACATATTTGGTCTCATTCATCATCAGTCTTAGAGCATGATCACACGCCTTTATCTCTGCAAGCATCGGGTGGAGGACCTTCATCTTTCACTTTTATCAGATATCATACCAATCTCATACACTTAGGAGTAATCATATTACTCATTCCCCACCTTCTAGCATTCTTAGGTGTCTTACATACTCTACACTTTGCATCTAGTATCTCACACACATTATACACCTCTTACATATCTTGATACACTTTTGTATCATCGTTACCCTATGAGGTACCTTCATGATATGGTTCACACTTGACTGTTGAGAGCATACTACATGCATGAACTTCACACCACTTCACTTCAATACACTACACACTCGGTGCATTCATAGCACAGCTTTCTTGTGCTCATACTACATCACAACATTCACTACCCTATGAAATGGAACTCTAGTTCCATGGTTCATACTCGAGTGTATTGAGGGTCTAAATATAAAATGAACTTTAGCACACTCACTCACTCAATCTACTCATAGCTACGCTTTGATGATCACATCTTTCTAGTGTGTAAAATTCAAAACATTTCCCAATGACGCACTCTTTTTCTATGGTTCATACTCGACTATTGAGGGGGCATGTATAAATGAACCTCATTACATGCATACTCATTCACATTCGCTCGGGGGGCATGTTTATCCTATCACACTCACACTGCATTCCATTCCATCTCATCCACAACATACTACATATCTTGGTTACATTTACTCTTGCTTGTTTATGCTTACATGTTCACACTTATTACACATGTTAGGAAAATATTTTATGTCATTATATTTATCATATACACATGTGTGTTCACTTTCCTTCTAGTTATGAATGAAAAATTTACATAGATCTTTACACGGATTACAAATGCTTGGCACAGTACCTCTTATTACCAGTCTTGCAGCATCATCATGGGGGCATCAACTTTCGTACATTACAGGTGCTATTGTTTCATTTTTCATAGCACATTACTATATTGGATTATACATGCTTTCACATACATTTTATCTTCCTAACATGCTAACAAGTGCTTCATGTGCAACATTTTCTTTGCAGGTCTATTTGCATCTATGGTTATTTGTAACATTGATTTATACTATTTTTAACCATTCTATGCCATTGAAAATTTTCCATAGTTTATGTGCAATTATGATTGTCTCCACGTCATCCTCAATTGTCTTGCGACATCATGAGTGATGTCCCATGTTTAAAACCCGCTTTTTGTGGTCTAATTTGTCTGCATTCTTGAGTTTTTCTACATTGTCTTCTTGCATGCTTAACTTACATATTGAATCTTCTACATGTGTGTTTATCTTGTTTTAACTAACACATGTTTGTCCACTTTGTTTGTGTGTGCCTTGGTTTCTACCAAGCACACTCCCTCCCCCCTATAGGGCTTCAATTTTAGAAAACAATGGTTGGTCCTCTTTTGGGCCACATAATCCTTAGTTGACATCGCATATACCCTAAATGAGGGGGGAATCCATTGGGTGAATCAGTCACCCCATACAACATTCTATAGTCATAGTACAGTACGGTTCAACACACAATTAACACAATATTTAGTCTCAGAAACGACCCAGAACCTGACTTGGGTCTTCAGTACAACAATCACACGTCAGTGCCCTAGACCTAGACAGTAGCGCCTAGGTGCCCCTGACCCTTCTTGGATTGCCTATGACCAGGGGCCAGTTACACAGTATTTTCTAGTTCAACATTCAACCAGTTTACACAATGGCTTTTACATGGATACACAGTCCTTCAACACTCAACATGCATAATTACAATCTACTTTTCTACTTCCACATTGGATCGAACCAGATCATATTTTTACACACCATCTGTAGTGGTGTTTACACTTCAATAAGAAGTCAAAGGTTGGAGAATAACACTAGACCTTTCTCCCTACACTTCTTCGCACTAGTCATCAAATAGTCACTTAGCGCAACTAGCGTGAGATCCCAAAAAATCTTTCTTCTATAACATCTTCAAGATCCTTTCTATCTATTTTCACTCATCATGGATCAGGTGCACATGTTCCTTTTTCATTTTTACATACTTTTACATACTTTTTAGACGTTTTTGATCATATATACACGTATTTGACTACTTTTTCTTTTCTTCTCTTTTATAGGTATCCTTATGAGAAGTGGTAGTCACATCAATCAAACATCAATCAAATTATCAAGTGACATCAAAAACAAGTACAAAACAAATCTACACATACACTCTCACCCTAGGGTCATCATCATCATTTCTCACTTCCTCTTCTCTAGCTTGCACGCTTCACATTTTTATCACTTCACGCTTTTTCTTGTCTCTCTTGGCACAATTTTTGCCATCAATCTACATGGTTATCAGGGACACATCTCTTATCTACTTTATGTTATCAAGCATTTGCTCAACAACATAAAGTGGGGGCAAATGTAGACACTAAATCACACACTTTGGGTATATTTCTAGTTTTTATCACGTACTACTATTCATATGATTCATAAGTGAGAAAATTACTAATTGACCACTATCTTTGGCCTCTTTTCTTGATTTCTTTTTCTCTTTGGTCTTACACTCCTTCTTGCCCAGTCTAATCTTTTCATACTTTATTTATCATTTATTATTCTAGACACTAGCACCTAGGCAAGACTCTCCCCTCTAGGCCCCTGACCTCTTTGTATTTTACTCGCATCTTTTGGGTCTTTCTAGTCGTTTGGGCATCTTATTTTTTAGGATCAACATTTTAGTGGTTAATTACAAAATTCAAAAAAGGGAATCATATAAATACAAAGTTATGTGATCATAATAAAGGACCAAGCACTAAGCATTATCTATCACCACCTAAGGTTGCATCCAAGAGCATTCTAAAAGCATTCAAGCATCCATCTAGCTCCACACAAGGGACAAGGGACTGTTACTTCTGCATACATGCATAGGAGGGGAATTTCATTTTTTCATGCACACATCTATCTACATTTTTACATCTAGTTATTGCTCATTATTAAGTCATGTGCGACTCGCACAAGAGCCACCTAGGGCGCTATTTTTTCACACACACACATAGAACTACATGGGGTCTATAATGTAGTGCAATGCTTAGTCATAAGTTCACTTTGTTGAGGTGACCAAGGACAGTCCAACCTCCAATTTTACATATTTATTTTTTTAGGATTTGATGTAGTTTAGGGGTTTTGTAGGTGTTTCTTTCCTATTGTAGGTTTCCAGTGAATAATAGTTAAGTCCAATGGCACACAGGCGATCAAAGGTGATAAGCAACGAACATCTAGTGACCCTACAAAACTGAGTTTCATAGTTTCTAAGTAGTCATAAACACCCAAAACAAGTCTCTAGTGCCCCTAACCCTCCATAGGTGCCCTAGTCCTGGCGTTTTTGAAACCCCTGTAATTTTTTGGGTCTGATTGTGACATCTTGCCTCGCAATTTTAGTAGTTTTCCATCTTTGCACATCTTTGGCATCACTTCGAATCAGTCAAGTCCTCTATCTTCTTCATTTGTAACTAGGTTTTTCAAATTTAAATTGCTTATTTGCTTGTTCAAATATGTATTACATTGTTTATTTATCAAATTGAAATGCTATTACATAAGGGTTTCAGAACATTAGGCATATTAGCCCATTTTAGGTTCCAATATGAAAATTTTCTGTGTAATTAAGTATGGGAAATGTGTTCTTACCATGTTCATAATTAGATTTTACATGAAATGATCTTGTGGCATGAGGTTAATTGATGGAAATGAAGGTAATTTAATCTGGTATGAAAGTGATAAGGTGGGATTTATGGTAAATGAGAATAGTCATGCCAAATATTCAGAATGTGAATTTTCGTTGAGAATATAAGACAATAATGTGGTTGACAAGGATTTCCTAGGAACATCTGTCATTAGGTCAATGGTAATATGTTGGATATATGGTTTTATTTGGTGATGGGGATAGTCTAAATGACCCTTCCTCTATAATTAAGGATGTCTGTTTTGAGGCCATTAATTGAGGATTTTGAGCATGAATAATTACGGCTCATTCAAAAAGTTAAATAGATAATTAGTGTTGTTCCCTATTTGAATTTATTTCATGGAGAAAAATGGTTGAGCTAACGCCCTAAATTTCAATCCCATAAAAGAATATTTTTCAAGGCATGGGAGAGTTTCCATCTTGAAGCCTTATTCTTTATAACATGCGTGATGAGTTAGAGAAATGAATGGAAAGCAGTTGACCTAGCTTGATTTGATGGCAGAACTTGGTGGGTATTTCATAAGTTATATATTTCCATTAAAGGCCTAATGGTCATCTTAGATGTTGCATGCTAAGAATAAATAGTTATACATTGGAAAATACACAATCACTGAGGGTATGCAAATAAAAATTTAAGATAAAACCCTTCTTGAGTTCAAATTGTATTGGATAACTACATGTAACTAATTGGATGAGGTTTTTATTAAAATAAAGGTAATGTCTATGCTTAGAGAGGGAATAAAATACATATCCTTTATGGATTTCAACTTGTGTATTTTTGAAGTGTGTCATGAAATGGATTCTAAAGGGATTTATGAGATTTAAAAATATTCATTGAAGCTTAGGTCATCTATAAGATATAAATTGTGAAATATTTTCCAATTACAATGCTTGTTTCTTGAATGGTTTATATTACTTTATCAGATACTATTCTGTAGTCATCTAAGATGTACTAATTCTTTTATGTCCTAAACTCTAAAATTTTTAAGGGATCATTTTAAGTGGGTTTACCCTATTCAAAACCTTCCATGAGTTTTAATAAGGGAATAATCCATTGTCTAGTGTGTCAAAATTGTGAAGGAGATTTGAAAAAAGATAAGTAAACATTTCTATTTTAGAACTATCTCGCAAGGTTGCATGTTTTTTATGTCTAAATGTTAGATCCATAGATTTGAGATGCATCTTGAATGAGTGAAGGTATGCATGTAGTTGTACATCTTTGCACCAATAAAGGAGTGCATACTAAATATTATGAAGATTTCTCTATGATGATGTTCTTGAATGGCCACTGTAGGATCCATGCTCAATAATGTCCCTATAGGAATGAATATATAAATTTTGACCCCAAGATCTAACATCCATCTAGCTATGTCACACATATTTTATGATGCTTCCTACTTTATGCTCCATGGTGCAGAATGTTCATAAAAGAATAATATAAGGGTATTGTATGACTAGTAGATTGTTTAATCAAATTGATAGATCCTATTTAATATAGTAAACTTTGACTCTATTATTCCCAAAGCTTTATGAACAATGATACAAGTGTACATAGAATTAGTAAGACTCATGTCATTTCTCTTGAACTAATGTTTTCTCATAATCTAGATGAAGATAAAATGAAATAAATGAGTATGAACTAAAGGACTAGATGATTAATCTTATTTGATATAAAATGACCTTTTGAATCACATTTATCTAGTTGATAAAGTTTTAAATGTAAGTTAAATTCCCCGAAGATGTATGTATTAATTATTACAACAAGATATATGTGCAGAAATGGAATAAGTATGAGAAGTTCAATCTCTTATGCTATTGTAACATATGGAGCATATTTACTAATTGTACTTCAATGAAAGTGGGTGATACTGATAAAGTATTGTGGCTTAGTTTAGTCATGAAAAACTCAGAAAAAAGTTATGATGAAAATTGTATAGGATTCACTATTCGATGATCAATGTCAAATATTAGTTGCATTAATAAGGAGCTTTATTTAATAATTGTTGCCAAAACCTTTAATGAAGATCTATCTTGCAAAACCCCATTACAATTAGGGTCTATTTTCATCAAATTGCAGCTTGTAAAGATTAAATAACAGATTTGAACATATTTGAATTTGGTGCCATGATTGAGTGGATATCACATGCAAAAATGGTGAGACATTTGTAATACTTCAACTAAGTTTTGCACATACATAGTAAATTAGTTGATAGAAAATGGTTGTTGATCTTATTTTAAAGGGTTATTCCCACATGCAAATGTATGTCTCCATAATGGTAGTGTGGCATGTATAATTAATCATAGTTGAAATGAAAATGGGCTGTTGATGGAATCAAATGAATAAATTCATTGTATGATGAAATCATATTTCCAAATTACAATTTTAATTAGTAGATTTTTTATACAAATTCACTAATAATGTAGTATGTGGGGATATAATTTCAAGATATGGTAAATGAGCCCAACTAAAAATTTTACAACTAAACTTCATGCAGTTTATAGACCTCAATAAGGACCTTAAGTGCACTATGCAAAATTTCAATAGGATTCACTAATAATGATTTTTATTAAAAATAAACAAAATTTTGACAATGTAGAATTTATTCTTGGGGACCTATGTCAAGGATGATTTATGAATATGGTACTCAATGAAGAGTGCAGAAAATACTCCTTGAAAAAGGAAGGACCTTAGAATCTTTCTGGACTGGAGAACTAAAAGAGGGATAGTGGTTTCCCAGTGAATGCAAGTGTTGGATTTGGTCTGTAAAATGGGCAAACTGAGGTCTTTGGTAAAATCTCTAAAACTGAAATCTTTATTTTTTTGGAAATATTGTTGTCATCAAAATGCTAAAGATTACTACCTTGTATCATATGGAGTCCACCAATTGTATATCTCAATAATTAAGGGTGAAAGAACATAGAGTATCCAAGAAGAAGTATTTCCATAACCTTTAAAAAAATAAATAGCTAGTAAAAATCAGAATGCTTAAACTGAGGATATAGAGTTTTCATCACAAAAAGGGATAAACTATTGTTTCAATTCACTATGCATGGTTTGACCCATAACATGACTAAGGTTTAATACCTACTGCACATAGGGATGTCCCCTGGGTGTTGAACTCTTGTGCCATATGAGCATCACAAAAATTTCACAAAGTAGTCTTGAAATATTAAATGTAATAAAAATTAATAGATATGTGTGACACTGGACCATACCTAGGAGATAGCAATCCCTGTAGCATGAATTGTGATCTATATGTCCAACATACCCCATACATTTGATAGATCTAAACTATGTGGATATTTCAATGATTCTAAGATACTTTCATAAACATATATAACTTCAAATGAACTGATAGTTGACATGAGCATTTTTCCCTCATTCACAAGGTTTCAAAAATTGGACTTTCTAAAAATTTAGGGAATAATCTTGAAATATTTTATAATTAACTCCAGATTAATGGCAAAACAAAAAACTGATGTAGAAATTTCTCCTTGGCTAAGAACTTAGAACATATCAAAAATGGTCACAAGAGTAAAAATCACCGAGGGCTTTACCCATTTTTGGTGGGCACCCTAGTAATGCAATAAGCCATAACTAGTAAGAGCTAAAATAATGCCCACAGAAATAAACCAAACTGGGCATGAAAATATTCCTAAGGTTCAAAAATGTAGTTTTTGAAAAAATAAAATAACTAAGATGGTCTTGTTGGAACACCTATTAATGACTCCTTATGCCACCATAAACTAGAAAGACTACAAGAATGGGTCACCTAATTCAAAAGTCAAATTTAAGCTCAAAAAAATTCAGGGAAAATAAATAATTTATAATTGATAATGACCAGTCTCTGATACCGATACAAAGAAACATGAACATGAATTATAAATACTTATGTAAGGAATCTTAGCTCATGTTCTAAACCATGAAAAAAAATTTATCATGACATGATATAGAATAGATCCTTAATGAGATATTTTCTTGCATCTTTACCAAACTAATGATAAATCTTAGAGATACGTAAGTTTCTCATGTATTCTTAATCCCATATTTGGTGGATTAGGTAACATGTTCATGGTCACTTTGATCATGGAAGATTGTTTTGAACAATTCCATAAGGTAACAGAACAAAGATGTATATTCTATATCTTCTTATAAAGATGAAGAAGAGAAAGAGAATTTTTAGTTCACCTCTCACCACTTGACGCTAAAAAATACTTGGTGGACAAAGGTTAGCAAGTAATGGCCACTTAATGGGAACATGTGGTAATACAACAGAAAATACTGATTGGTAATCCCATTTTTCCTATTCTAATCCTATGGTGTGAACAATATAGAAGATAATGATAGTATAGATTGAAGAGAAATTGACCATTTTCTTTATAATTTAAGTGTCAAATGGAGATCACTACACCAATAATTGTGTGTATAGAAAACAAAGTAAAGTCAAATTTCTCACATTTTTTATGCGCACAAAATAAATCTTATAAGTTATACATAGTGATATATTTGGGTTGATAAAGGTACCATCACTTTGAAAATTTGTGCACTATGTTTCTTTCATAGATTAATTTTATAGGAAGACCTTAATACACTTTATGTAGAATACATGCGGTTTTCAAAATATTATAGGAGTTCAAATCCCTTTTAGATAACAAGAAAGAGAAGAATAGTAAGGTATTTGCATGGATAATGGGGGGAAATTATGTTCCAAAGAACTTGATAAATTATATAGGCATTTCATAATTTAAACAAAAAGTACAAAATCCATACACCTTAGAAATTGGAGTTACAGAGTGGATGAACAAAATGCTAATCGATAAAGCCTTGTGTATGTTTACTGGTGTAGAAGTTTTGGGCTCAAGAACTTATCAATGAATATTTCCTAGTGAATATTTCACCATCATCAACACTAGATGATATGAATCCCTAGTAATATTGGACTAGTAATAAGCCATTCATGAAACACCTAAGATTTTATTATGATGAATACATTCATGTTCCAAAGGAAAAGAGATAGAGCTTGAATAAAACTCAGAAAATTACATATTCATAGGATATATTAATGGGGTAAATAGTTAAAAACTATGGAATCATAAAACAAAGATGTTGGTTTACAATTAGAACATTTTATTAAAATAATTGAAGAGGATTATTATAAAGAGGTGTGTGTGAATAGTGGTGAAGTTGAAAAGGAGGATTCAAAGGAGTAGTGAGAAGAAGAATAAAAATATGATCTCTGACATGGAGTTTAAAGATAATTTATTAGAGTATGAAATTATTGATGAAAAAAATAAATCATAAGAAGAAGAAGAATTGAAATCGGAGAATATTTTTTTGTGGATAGGCTGTAATATTTTATAAAGTAATATAGAATATTTCATCAAAAAAATCAGAGAAGATCATAACATGTGCATAGAGTTCTTGAAAGGTATATCCCACTAAAAATTTCATTATGTATTCTTAATTTAGTAATTGATGGTGGTGATCTTAAGATATTGCAAGAATCTCATGTATCCAAGAATAACGTGTTTCAAAAGAAATATATGAAGGATAGTTTGAGTTTTTAGAAAATAATGAAACTTGAGATTTGGTAAATTTACCTCCTAAAGAAAGCTCATGGATTGTAAGTGGGGTTTTCAAGAAGTGAACTGTGCAAGGTAAAGTGAAGAAGTGCAAGCTTGTCCTAGTTTATAAAGGATTCTATCAGGTTAAGGAAATCGACTTCATTGAGGTATTGTATCTTGTTGAAAAATTATCTTCAATTAGATTTCTATAAGCTATTTTGATTAATTTGATTTAGATATGGATCAAATGGATGTGAAAATAGTGTCCCTAAATGGGGAAATTACATAAGAAATATACATATACAATTGAAAAGTTTATTTTTCAAGGGGAAAAATGACATGACATACCTCCTTAGTAAGTTTGTGTATGGATTGAAAAAATCACCAAGGATGTGCAATCAAAAGTGTTATAATTATGTGCTAAAATATTTCATGCCAAGAATTATATTATCGTGTATACTCCAAATAAGAATGGAAGACCTTTGGCATCATAGTTATCTATGTAGATGACATCTTGTTGATTGGTAATTACAAGATAATGATCAAATAGGTAAAATATTATACGTCTTCTTAGTTTGACATGAAATATATTAGTGCTAAAAATGTCATTCTGGGCATATAAATAAAAAATATCGTATAAATAGGAAGCTCTAACCAGGAAAAAAGTAAATACATTGATATGGTGTTGGAAAGGTTTGAGATACATGACAATAAACTTATAAGAAAAACTTTCCTGATTTCTCATAAAATTTTGGATACAAAAATTCCAAAGAAACAAGAGGAGTTGGAGGACATGTATCAAGTTATGTATGTGAGTGCAGTGGGAAGCTTGGTGTATGTAATGTTATTTAAACCATTGAAATTACACATGTAGTGGGAGTCGTTAGAAACTATATGTGTAATATGGGTAGGAAGAATTGGACTATGGCGAAAAGGATCTTCATGTATTTACACATAAGTTTTACCATGCTATTTTATATCAAAAAATTCCTTGTGTAAGCAAGGAAGTGAAGTTATATCATTGTTTTTTAACATGTTCAATGGAGTTGTATGTTTTATGAGTAAGTGTATAAAAAGTTTTGCAACATTCATAGTAGGAGATTAGTACATGGAAACTAATAACATAAAAAAGGAAGTGGTCTAGTTCCAAATATTATGTTCCATAATTAGGTTCACACATACAACAATGAAGATAGATTGTGACTCCTATAGTTTATTTATTTGGAAAAAGAACCCTTAGTATCACTCTTGTACTAATTATATCTATGTGAAATAAGATTTTGTACGGAAAATGGTATAAGAGAAAAGGATATGATTGGAAAATGTGGATACTAATATGAATTTATTGGATTCATTGACTAAGGTAGTGACTACTAAGAACTTTTCTTGGTACAAAAATAGTATGGGCTTGAAAGCCCATAACTTTTGAAGAATTGGTTTACTATCCTTTAAATTATAAAAAGTGTTCAAGAAGTTATTTAATTTTGGGAATGTATCAAATTTAAATAGGATTGTACAAGCTATATTACATAATGGTTGGTGGTGTATAGGATTTTGCAACACAATTGTGTAAGTAAAATTTATAAAAAGTCATATGTTTAGGCATATGATTATATAGGTATTGTGTGGGACTTGAAAAACATAGATAAGAAATTTATTTTTAATATTGTGTTGTGTACAAAACTATACACACACACATATGTGAGAAGTGGGATTTCATTATGGTGGATAGTGGGACTGTGTGGAATTGGAGTACAATAATGAATTTACTATACTTGTTTCTTAAAGGTGTAAAGTAACATGTTGGAGAATATGTTTACACGATTAGGGGAGGAATATTGTCAATGATGATTGAACATAATAGTTAAATAAAATCTTAGGATTCTCTTCTTGTAAAATCATGGGAAACTTTTCAATTCCTAGGAGTTAATCAAAGAAGAAAAATTTGTAATAATTATTTTGGTTTTTGGTTTTGTTAAGGTGGTTAATTAGTATCATTTTATATATCAACCAAGCCTAGGGATGTGAGATAGAAGAAATCTATTTTTATTGTAGTGTAGTTATAAATTATAAGTATACAAACTATTATATATTATTTTATAGTTTCATGAATGTGATTTTATTATATTTGTAAGTTGGGTTAGAGTTAATATAATAAGAAAATGTTACTATCTTTGGTTTTTTATCCAAAATGATTTTCCAATGATAATCATGTGTCCATATATCATGTTTTTATTTTATATGTTGTGAGATTATAGTCTAAAATTTCTCATTTGAATTACATGTTGTGGATATGGTAACCATAGTTTCCCAACACAAAAGGTATGTTGTTCTTCTAAATTTAGTTAGGCATGTTGGGTTTCATGTCATAACTACTGGAATTTATGTTTTAGCATAAAATTACTTTCTTTTACATAATATTTACTTTTATTTTCTACAACGATTTATATAATAATAATAATATATACAACTAGTATGGTGTTAGTACATATAATATATACTTTATTTTACATAATATTTACTTTTATTTTCTACAATTAGTACGGTGTTAGTACATATAATAATAATATGAACATGCAAATTAAATTTACATTTACATATTATTATTATATGTATGAACACCATACTAACCTTTTTCTATCATCTCTTATCCCATAAATTTTATGATTTTATATGCTTCTCAAATTCTTATATGTATTCATATTGTTCATCCCTTGGTTATGCACTTAATAACTTCTTATTATTTTACCTCTTGGTTCTACATGATTCATAAATTTAAGAACATTACTATACTTTTTAGTTTGATATGCTTGTTATATTTTTATTCCACATTTAAACCTCTTAGTTTAAAAAAACACTTATTTACTCCTAGCCACTCTTACCTTACTTTATACCTCTTGAATATTTACAATCCTTTATTTTCCTATTTATTCTTGTTTTTAAATGCTTCTTAGAATTTAAATCCCACTATGCATATTTGATTGTAATTTCTACATTAAAAATTGTGTTTATTACCTCTTATAGTAACCGCTAGGCTCCCAAATTACGAGTTTCATTGTAATACCATATAGAATCAAGCGATAATTCCTCATAAGAACTAGTTTCCTTTGATTACCAATTTTATGTTAAGATTCCAAACGTACCTACATGTTTTTATTATAAATAAATAACAATAATGAAGAGTTTCATTTTGCCTTATGAAGCCAATAATTCTTGTAGTATCTCAACTTTTATGATATTCTACATATGTAATACATATTTTACACTCTATTATGGAAAAATATTTAACTATTTCTACCATTATATCTCTTAGATGTAAATATTTCATACATAATCCCAATGAAAGTTAATTCTCTATGATTTTATTAGAATTCTTAACTAATCACATCAAGCATAAATTCAATTTTTTAAAGTTGTTCAATTCTAGGAGTATATGAGCATCTTCGTTTATCCATTCTCCTCTATAACATATAGGTGCAATATCTCTAGTGTTAATCATATTTTATAGACACCATCATAATTTATATGGAGGAGAAACACGAAAACCAAAAAATTCAAAAATCATAATTTCAATAGAAAATAATAAAAAAGGAAATTGAAAAAGGAAAAAAATTCAAAATTCAATGACAAACAAAAAATATGCGATTATATCATTAACATGCCCCTATCCTAGTTTAAATATCAAAATTTCACAATTGATTCATAGTAGATACAAAGGTCATTAAGGGTGTGATAGCCTTTTCTAACTAAGATTGGAGGCTTGATATTTATCATTCGTGCCTCATACCTTTTCATGTAAGTAATTAATCCTCAAAGTTTATTGATGAATCCTTTGGGTTTTGAGGAATGAGTAATACATTGTGGGAAGGAAGGAACTTTTTTACTTTTTTTGCATATCATAGTAGGAATTGGTTAGTATAATAGTTCACTAGTTCTACCTAGATGAACCTAATGAATTTGGGTTGATTCAAACTTGATGTAAAAAATAATTATTCTTTCCAATTTGATTAGAGGTCTAGATTTTGTTTTTCCTTAGTAACACCCATTTATGCTCCATTTTTTATCATCTCCTTCTGTTATAAATACTTAGATCTAAGTATTTATCCTCTTCTTTATATTATTTTATTCATATCTTACAAATATGATAGCTTTGTGACATGTATTAGGGTTTAACAAATTTCCCTTGTACTATACATACTTGAGTATTGGTTGCATCTTTTGGATTTTTGGACACTTTCTATCAATCATTAATTTTATGTTCTTGTATTCTTAAGATATGAAGCAGGAGATTATTTTTCTTTAGTAACACCCTTATGAGTATAGAATGTTTAAAAGCCTTATCAACCACTAAGGTATATCCTTTGTTTATTTGCGGGGGTTGTTTGTTTTTTTAGTAGCATTATTTAGGGTTTTTTTGAGATGACAAATAAACTGTGAAGATCAAATGGGGTTTTGTGTTTATCTAGTATGGATTAATTTTTTTAGACATGTGCCAATATGGTTGATGGTGTTTAGTTAATGATAATTTGTAAATCCATTTTTTGATATTAATAAAAGGAAGAGAGACCCACCAACCCTATTTTATCGATAAAAAAAACTATGTTTCAGACTTTGTGTGTTATATTCTAGAAGATCATTTTTCACACTTACTAAATAAATTTATTTCCTATCTATTCACCTCATTAGGACCATTCCTAAGTTCCTAAAAACTAATTCAGTCTCTCCACAAATAAAATTTACCATATAATTTATCATTATGTTACAGTATTTTTCATGTATGATATATAAATTTAATCACCATCTATGAACCTCACACCTCTCCCTATATTACTAGGGTATGGTTTGGTCTCTCCTTACTGGCTATTAAGACTTGAACTAGAACCTATTTATCACCTTTATATAGGTTTTTGGACCTAATTTACTCTCTCTTTATAGGTTATCTAAACCTGATCTAAACCCTATTTTATGTTTTCCTCGAGTCTTTAGACCTAAGGGAAACCTTATTTTATAGGTTATCCACACCTGTCATAACACCATCTTTTCTAGAGCACTTTACATTAATTATACTTATGTTTTAGATTCACTTTTGTATGCTTACATTTTTAACTTCTATTTAATCTTATATCATTAGGGTTATTAAGAATATTTTATGACCTTCATAGTCAAAAAGAGAAGTTCAATACGTGTCCCTTTGCATGAAAAAATATGATGAGGTATGTATGTTTCACTATGTTGGTTTCTCATTTATTGCTTCTTTTACATTTATTTGATTTTATTTTATGTATTATGTTCTTTTATTTGTAGACACCCAAAAAATAACCATAACACTTTATAACATCCAAAAATAATATTAAATCCTCTATTCACCCATATCCTATTAATATAATCAATTTAATTAATTCTATTTCTTTGCATACCACTTTGGGCTATGTTAATTAACTACTTAAATAAGTAAAAAAATATCTACTCACCCTCCACTCATCTCCACTTACCTATCTAAATCACTCAAGTTGAACTTGTCACTCCACTCAAGTTATAGAATTCTAAAAACATGGAAGAGAATATTCATGTATAACCAACTTTGGAATAAAATCAAGAGCCAACAAATTTGAAATAAAGCCTCTTAATTCCTCAACTACAAAGAACAAATCAACCATACTAAATAAGAAAATTGAAATCAATATCCTGTAACTCAGTCAATTCCTTCTTCCTCAATCTGTGACTTCTTCTTAATATATAAATAAGAAGATTTGTTCCTCTCAATCCATCTTTGGAAGCTTAAGGCATTTGCAATGTTACTCTATTGAATTGTCACTCAATTGCACATACCATTATGTTGTCCATTTGATCAAGGATCTCACAATCAATCACATATTTCATCCTATTTTCTCATAACACAAATTCACTTAAATTCAAAGTACATTTTGGAGCATCCACATTAAATCCATCATAGAGATTGAATAAGCTCGATACTTCATTTCCAATCTCATCTAAGCTTCCAAGAAGACACTAAGGAAGGGATTAGGTTAGCACTTGTATGATTTCTTTCATTCATTTATTTTTCTCTTATATACATTTTGGAATGCACGGTGGGACTCCTAAACTTTCTCATTAGTTTTATATCATTATAACATAATTTTCATTTTTCTTGAAGTGTTTACAGGGTAGTAACCAATTTATAGGTCATTTAGTGAGTTGGTTTTAAGATCAGTTCCAAACAAAAGTCGTTTTGTCTGTATTTCTAACTTTTTATGCAAGTACAGGTGACTTGTGTCTCCATAGTCTTCTCTTCACTAACATAGATCTTGAATTTTTCTAGCATAAAACACAATGCATCTCCATCACCAGATTTGCATTGTCATCAAACTCAGTGTGTCTCCATCACAAGATCTACGCCAACATCATAATGGTTTCATTTCTGTCAAACTGGGTGCATCTGTGTTACATTTCTTTATGTTGGCATATTTTAAACCCTATTTTTTAATGTTTTGTGTAGATTTGCATTTATTTCAGATTGGCTACATTTGCATAAAAGTGGGAGTGCTATTGTTGTCAAGAGGTGCGTTTCTATTGTAGTTGGGTGCGATATCATTCATTTCAAGTGTGTTTGTGTTACATTTAGGTGTGTTATTGTGTTCATCAAGTGTGTTTGCGTAGTATATGTTTGTGTTTCTATTATGTGTAAATCTTACTTATTTTTCTTAAATTTCATGTTTTGTTTGTGTGTATTCTATGTAATTTTAACTTTGTTCTGTAGGTTTATTTATAAACTAACAGATATTTAGAGTTTTAATTCATCGTTATTTCCTTTTCTTTTACTCTATATTTGGATCCACAACTGTTTATGATCTTCTCTCATGTCCTTATGACGATCTTGAGAATAAAAAGTGGTTGAGGTCCTTTCCTTCGTTGTTTTACTAATCCTCTTCTTAGTTTTCTTACAATCAACATCATTTATGCTCTTCTCTCATGTCCTTAGGACAATATTGAGAATCAAAAGTGATTAATATTACTTTATAATTTGACCATTCACAACCAAGCCATGTATGTTCTTCTCTCGCACCCTTTGTGTGAACTTGAGAATAAAAAACAGTAGAAGTTAATTTTTGTGTATTTAAATCACTTGGTTTTGCAGGTAAATTTCTAATCATTTATGTGTACAACCACTACAAATCTTAAAAATCTTATCAAAAAACCAAGCAAAAAACTACTAAAAATTTTGCATACAAGTTTTCTTTTTCAAATAAAACTAAAAAAAATCTAAAAAAGAAAAATTTAAGTATAACATTTATTTTTCTGTGAATTTTCACATTTCCTTTACACATTTCAAGTTGGAAAGAACTTGCTTTCTAATAATTTCACATTTGTATTTACACGTAGCGACATGGATTTTTTATCACTACTTAGCTACACCAATTATGTGGATTTCACCACCATGCAAAAATTCATTTTTCAATGCATTACATTTGATACTTAGTCTTAAAATGACGTTTAACACTTTCCTCACCTCTATCCCCTGATTATAGGTCAAGTTATCATGATTAGGGTTACTGCGAGTATATGCCTATGATATTGCTATAAGAGTGAAGATTGTGGCACCATCCCTGTAATTTATCAAGGAAAAACTAAGAACACTATACACACATTCATTCCCTCGTTACCCTACCACCTATTCAAGAAAACTCATCATTGGAATAGTGATTCACTCCTTTAAGACAACCATTATTGAGTAGGTGAGTTTATTTTAGTATTATAAGGGTTCTTCATACTACTTCTATGCCTGCAACATATTTGGTATAACATGACTTAGATATATCGAAAGCCACGCCTATTTGGAGTGATAAGAGCCTTCCATCCATTATTTCCATGGTATTTTTGTTTATTGCATCAAACATTACACTTCCCAATGGTATTCTACTTCTTAATCCAAAACATATCAAAAAATTTCTTGGTGTTTATATACATTCTTATTGTTTTTGAATAAACTCTTTTAGATCAAAACTTTTGTTCCAAAAACAACATCCAAATTACTTTTAATCAAAATCAAGAATCCAATCTACCCCATCCAAAACTGGATTTTTGTTCCCTTTGGATACACAACCTTTTGATCAAATAAGAACTTTTTTTCCTTAAACTCATTTACGAGTACAAGTAAACAAAAAAATCCAATCCTAATGGATATGGTTTAACCATTTATCCAACTTTTGAGCTTACCTAGGTTCTTATCTATTAACTTGTTTGAACTTACCTAGGTTCTTACCTATTAGCTTGTTTGATTTTACCTAGGTTCTTACCTATTAGCTTGTTTGAGCTTACCTAGGTTCTTATCTATTATCTTGTTTAATCGTACCTTGGTTCTCACCTATTAGTTTGTTTGAGCTTACCTTACCTATTAGTTTGTTTTGGTCTTACCTAGGTTCTTACCTATTAGCTTGTTTGAGCTTACCTAGGTTCTTACCTATTACCTTGTTTGAGCCTACCTAGGTTCTTACTTATTATCTTGTATGAGCTTACCTAGGTTCTTACCTATTAACAACATGGTTTTCACTCACAATAAGAGTCACATTATTCAGAATAACCCTGATAGATCAATCCTCTATATAATAATAGTTCAAATGAAGAAAATGAGGCAAGACAACTCGAACTCAATGAAGAAGAACAAGAACAAGTAGACAAATTGTTAAGGGAAAAATTGTTGGACATATATCATTGTTGTTATCATTGATTTGAATAAGCATGGATTTCAAAGGGTGTCTTAGCGTGCATAAGAGAGAGCATGATATGTTTCATAAGGTGTTCCATTGGTCATATAGCATGGTTTCTTGGTGCATATGCATGGTTTAGTGCATATTTCATCATGTGTGGTCTAGTGAGTGAGCTCCAAAGGTTGTATGAAGGTGTTATATGGTCTATAAAATGTAGAGTGAGGTGGTAAAGGTCATAGAGAGATTGAATGGTGCTGACAAGATAAGTGTCCATGAGGAATGTGTTGATATAACCTAGACATAGTGCAAGCAGATGGTATGGTATCTTGAGGTATGAGGCATATCATGCTAATTTTAGCACGTGAGGAGTATTGTGACATTGTATAACATATGTGAAAGTTGGACAAGGTCCTTTACAGGGAAGCAAGATCTAGAAGACAAGGCAAGTAAGGCATTGGAAAAAATATGTAGCATTGTGAGTTTCAGAGGTAAACAAGCATGACTAAGAATTGGAAATCATGGAGGAGGTTATTCTAGAGGTTTGCATAAAGTTTGAGGTTAGACATCTGAACAAAATGCTTGAAATTTTTTTTTAGGCTCTACCTAGCTCTCAAAACATTATTTTCAAGCTTGATGGTCCACTTTGAATGCTCACCCACACATGCAAAATCTACATGGGGACCTGAGCCATTCATTAATGTTGAGGCATTGAGTTAAGATTCTTTTTCAATTGGAATGAAGTAAAATGATGTCGCATCTTTTATGAATGATTGTTAAGAAGTTAAGTGGGTTTAGACACTTGTAAAACCCTAGTCTTGTAGTGATGGGAAAAATATGAAGGGTTTTACCATGTAATGACTTGGGAAGGCTAGTATGAAGGTTCATGCATGTAGATAATTCATCAGATCTCATTTTGGTGGTGGTGGCATGTTCCAAGTGTGATGGTAAGTAAGCTATAAAAAAACCTTTGTTTTGTGAATATTTTCATATACAAGTATGTGTTGTAGGGTTCATAAAGTGAAATCAATTGTTTCCTCAATATTGGGATGTAATATAAGTTCTCATGAAGTGATTGGGATAGGTTATGTGTAATAATTTTGTTAAAAATTTCTCTCAAATGTGCCTACCCCTAATGGCCTAAAGAAGCAAAAACCAGTCATGGAGGTCTAAAAGGGTTTGTGATGTTTTGCTTGTTATAATAGTGTATTATGATCTTGGATAGTTTTTTGAGGTACCATATGATTTGTTTTAGCTCATGGTTTTATCCGATGAGGTGTTGTCATGCTTAAGCCCTAATGATGTAAACTGTCCTATGAGGCTTGTTAAGAAGGTCTATGGAACAAGTATGCAAGATCAATATTCTTCATGTAACATAGGAATGTGAGTGAATGAGAATGTTGGTGGGGATACCATTGAAGTGTTCCAAGTGATGAAAGTTCCTAGATGTTGCCTTGGAGGTGTTGGAGCTTGATAATCTCAATACTGGTTTTTGAGACTTAATTTACAGGATTGAACAGTTTCAGAGAAGTAAGTGTTTTGGGGGTAATGTGCCCTGAATTGGAGGTTTTTATAATGGTTGTATGAGCTGCCTTAGGATGATATATCTCCATTGATATGCCGCATGTGTCATGAAGAGGTGTTTTAAGGTGTGAACCATCTCACTTTTGGAGATTGGTAAATTAGGTGTTTGCTAAATGGAGTGGTGTATGCTGAAGATGGATGGTAAAAATTTGTTCAAGCATGAAAATGGATTCTAGAGGTTGTTTATGAAGTTTTTAGAGATGATGAAGTCTTGTGGAGCTGTATTGTGCCCTTAAAATTCAAATTGTGACAGTTGGAGTGAAGACTAGTGTTTTATGCCTAATTGTGTATTGGTGATGTTTGTAAGGCTTATGCCTACCTAATGGGTCTTAAAATGTAATTTATAAAGTCATATAATGTGTATTCATGTTTTTTATGACTGATATTACATGGTCATATGATATGTTTTTGACCTATATGGTTTTGTGGCAAGATTCATGTATATAAAGCAAAGTGTAAAGCTCATTTGACCTAGGTAAGAGGATGGAGTTTTGAGAAAACAAGAGGAAGTGAGTGAATAATTCAAAGGGCTCTATCAGGGATTATATTGAGGAAGCTATTGATATATGCAAAATATTTGAAAATTTCCAAATCACCCACACCTACCGGGAAGGAAATAGGGTCACTGACAGTTTGGCTAACTTCAGTGTTAATAATCCCTTTCAAACTTGGATTGGGGGGGACGTTCTACCCGCTCATGTCAATAAAGCCATTATCATTGATCTACATGGCAATGAAAATCATAACTAATGGCTGTATTTTTTAGACGCTAATGTGTGGATCCCCAAGTACATGATGATGACATCACAAAAGATTTGGATGATTTTTGTGATTTGTGTGGGCTGGACTGTCATCATTTCTTGGCATAGGAGGAAAGCCGAGGAGCGGGGAAATAATAACAAGTGTAGCATAATAATTAAACCGGCTTTCACAGGAAGGAAATATTCAAATACCAAAATCAAAGTTCGGCCTATCCCGCACATTGGTAGCTATTTTACCATTGAGAACAGGAAAAGGAGCAGAGGAAACATGGGGGGCCCGTCATGCAAAACCGAACCGACCCACAATCCTGAGTGGAAAGAGAACACGGAGCTTTGGGATTACCTGTAAATTGGGGGCCTGTCTAATTTCATTGAAAGGATCCAAGGCTTTGACCAAGACATCTCTATCAAATTCACCCAGGGTTGGAAGAATAGAATAGTCAAATATAGTAACATGAAAATGGAAATCACGGAAGAGCTCATATCTCAGATCACGGGCCTCAGCCTGGAAGGCACAAAATTCTTCAATAAGAAGGTAGACAAGGAGGTGGAAACCAAGAAATTTCTAGAAGAGGGGGAGAATCTTGAGTTCGTGACTGCTGGCCTCAAGGTGGCGTCGATCCCTGAACCTTTTGATGGACTGGCCAAAATGGTGGTAAGGTATGTTACGCTTGAAGGAAGATATGTGACTATACCTCAAAAGCATCTGATTTTTCTAAATCATTTTCATAGAAATAACATTATCAGCTTTCCTCACTATCTGATTAACTCTCTGGAGAAATCTATAAGGGAAGTTCAAAGCCACTCTAGGGCTGTCCCTTTGCACCAGGGCCTTATCCTCTTGATTCATCGCCATTTCTCCAGCTGCCCTCCCGTGAATCCTATCCGACCTCCCTCCTCCATACCTCCACCTACCCACACTGCTCCCACTCCCTCCCTGCTAAAAAGAAAGAATGAAGATGCTATCTCCAGCAAGAAAAGAAAGAGCCTCAAAGCTAAAATCCCTGCTTCCCAATGGGTCCTAAGGAGCCACAAAGACTTGGAACTAGCTGAAAACCTCCTGCATATTAGCAAGCCGGTGGAGGAGCCCAAAGAGGAGGAATTGCTAAATAGGGTGGACAGATTAGAAAAGGAGATACAAGAGCTCAGAGGGGCTATAAAAAATATGGAAAGAGCTAAGGGTAAAAGGATCCTTCAAAGTGAGGAGGAAGAGGGGGTTATTGGGGAAGTCTTCAAGAAACTTTAGTCCTTAGATGGCAGATTGGGGAATGCTAAAAGCTGAAATGACTGCATATTGTCTGCCCTCAAAAGCATTTATAATTTCATTGAACAACATGTCCACAGTGTTTGCAGTTTAAGTGGGATTAATGAGGACATATGGGGCCCTAAAGAGAAAAGGGACATTGCAATTGCCCAAGCAGATTTGCAAGACTCCTCTCAGGCCACTGCCATTGCCTTCTTCATGTCACTGCAGGCTATCAAGACCAAAATTGACAGAGCCATCAAGTAACGAGCTGTTGTGATGCTGTTTTTTGGCTGCGATGTGGCTGTCATCGGGTGGTTTTGGAGCTATTTTTTGGTGGAGCTCTTCATGTTGTTTCTCTTTTGGTTTCTTTTTGATCTTGCCTTCTTATTTCTAGATCTTTGTATGTTTAGATCCTTTTTTCACCTATATTGTAATATTTGGCTGTTGAGCCTTCCTTGGTTGACTGTTTTGCCCTTCTCTGGGCTGCTTCTCACATCTTTACTATCTGGCTTTCGAGCCCTTTTGTATACAGGGTATAGTCCCTTCAAAACTATTTTCCCTTAATTAAAAAAAATTCAAAGGGCTCTAGATAAAATAAAATAAGAGGCATGAGAATATAAGAAGAGCATATAAGTAGAAAAAAAAGGTCATATGACCTAATCAACACATTTTGGTGCATACATGAGTGAGGAAGGAGAGAGAGTAGTTTGAGAGGGTTTTGAGTGAAGAGGGTTGAAAAAGTGATCACAATTAGTTGGTTGAGTAAAAAGGTCATCAAGCGATCTTCACATTTAGGTGGATAAGTGGGTGCTTGGTCATATTGAGGGGTTGTATACTCCTTTTAGATTGGGTGATCTACTAAATAGGGGTTAGTGCTCCTTGTGGGGTTGGTTTCTCGCTAAAGAAATATCTTGTGTTGTGTAATATACATAGGAGTACTTTATGCTAAGTAATATATGTATAGGTTTAATGGGTTTTCTTCCCCTTGGTTTCCCACTTAAATATGGCGTTCATGTGTTCTTTCTTGTTTCATGCTTATGTGGTTGGTTGATATGTTGCTTGATGGTTTTCTAAGATACTTGATATTTCTCATATAATGGATAATGAATGTTGAATGATTAAACACAATTGAAGTAAATTTTTTAAAGGACTGATTCACCCCCCTCCTATCAGTCATTTTGATTCCAACATTCTTAATGTAGTTGTTCATATAAAAATTATTGAACTTGAGAATTTTATCAAAATTTTCTTTAATGATAAGTTGTTCCTTCTCCACTCCCATGTGTCTGTTCTTATTGTCTTTAATTTTTCATAATTCAACATATAAAAACCATTTGTAATCCTTAATAACTAGGTCATTTCAAACATTATTATCCTTCTCTTTGTGCATATTTTGAGCATCTTATTTCAAGATGGGAAATTCACCCACAACATTATTAAGGACATTGTTATGGGATTCTATAACATTGACAAGGTTAACCACCATTCTTAGGTCAATTTGAAGAACCTTAGGCTGAATTAAAGTGGGAAAAAGCATTTTCGTCCAAAGAGGGAGAAGTTTCACTAGATTCATCCTATATATCAATTTTTTACACCACATTCTTATCAATAAGTTATTTTCATTTACTTTCCTTAACCAAATCCTCTATGAGATTTTAGTGGTTTTATTTCTTAAGAAAATTATGCTCATTCTCTTTTAGAGGTGGGGTTTCAGATTTGGCACTATACTCAAGCTTAGGAAATAGTGTTGCTAGGGGATTTTTTCTTTACACATAACTAGAGTATTTCTTTGAGGCACTGTGGGAATTATAGGCCTGGTCATTCCAAATAAGCTAGATAATATTGGGATGGTTTAGAATATCATACTTATCAAATATTTGTAATCCTCAATAGAAGATTCCACAGACCTTAAAAATAATAAGGGGATGTTCATTTTTCTATCTATTCTAAATTGGTATAAGATGGAGAAATTGTAGGAGTAAAGTTTATTAAATCTTCCCTCAATGGTAATATACTACATTATGATTTTTCAAACTTCTACCCAGGGATTAGGGAAAGAGGAGTGAAGGATACCAATTTTGAGACCCATAATGTTATCATTAACATAAAAAGTTTTGATATATTATTTTATTATTATTTTATCTTTAAATAATTTTGGATTTTGGTGGACATACCTATAGTATTGGCTAGGTAATATTTAGTGACCTTCATCTTGAAGCCTCTCATGAACACCTTATCTCCTTCCAATCTCTTGAAAAATTGACTAAAATAGTGGTGTCATAGCCTTTGATTATTTCACTATAGTTGTTGAACAATCCATTACAAATTATTCTCCATAATATTTGTTTTATTTTGATCCCATGGAGAGATATATGTTCCATTTTGACCCTATCACCCCCATTAGAGAGACACCTCACTCAAGTTGGTGAAAAATAGAAGTAATTCAAGATTCAAATCCTCCTTGTTTTCCCAAATAAATAATTGTAGTCTGAGAACCATGAAGGATGATTATAAAAGATTAAATTTTATGGTAGATTGTGTCGAGGTGGATTATTTGTTTATGGAAAGGGAAGAGGGGACTCCTCACATGTGACCCCAAGTGAGATTTCATATTCTTTAGAGTGCTTATCATGATGAAAGGTGGATAAGATTATATCAAGAAGAGTATTTATTTATTTATTTTGATATGGTGAATGATTTTGACTAGAGTTATGAACTAGAGGGTTAAGGGACCCCACCCTTAAAAAAACCAAGATATTACAATTAAGGTCAATAATCAGCAGACCACGAGTCACCACCATGAACACATGATTGGAAAAAAACAAGCCGCCACACATGCACACACCACCAGCCAACCACAAGCTGCCATGCTTGATCCAACGAATCACGAGCCAATGCGCAATCACACACTACTACAGAAGAAACACGAGCCATCTCACACCATATAACATAGGTATTACAGATCCATAAACTCTTTCGTGAAAACTAACCTTTCAGCCAAACCACCTTGGACATTATCACCCTAAATGGGGATCTTACCATAGTGGGATTTGAACCTGGGTGGAGCTGGAAACAAACATCTGACTTGACCACTCCACCTAGACCCCATCAACTAGGAGAGTATCTATTATATCTAATACTTGTTGTAGACACCAAATTTGTGTCTTACGACCCCTTGTGACCTGCATCGCATTTCGCAACCTAACCTCATCACCTAAACCTTACACAATTATTTATTAATTACCTTATAATTAATAAATCCACATCACCATACCTGCCACCTCATGTCGCCACCTCATCATGACCTAGTCTTAACCCTAAACTAACCTAATTAAGACCTATAACTTGGTCCAATTCCACACCTATGACTAATTACTCCTCATCAGCACCTAAAACCAACTTCATAATGACTTGACCAAGCCCGCTACCAATCCTTCGGAAGAAAAGGAGGGAAAGTTGGCTATTTTACCAAAAATAGCCTGCTTTGACCTGACCGATACCGGTTCCTACTCGACCGCCGTCGGTTGCGTAACCACCATCGGTTCCCTGTAAATGACCACTTCCAACCAAAAACAAAGGATCGGATTTTCATTTGATCAGGAGAAGGAGAAATCATCGAGAGAATCTAGATTTTGCTTGGCGGAGCAAAGACAAGTGAAGAAACAAGAAGAGATTGCAGAGAAGGACATCAAGCCCAAGACTGCAACTGAATAACCAGAGCCCAGTAACACTCATCCAAGCATCAGAAGAAGAAACTGCATCCAGCTTGTATCCTGTCTTCATCATCATAGTCCTGAAACTTGCATCTGCATCAGGGGCAAGTAAGTGGTATGTATATGTTTCTAAAGTACCATTGCTTGAGCCTGTGTGATTAATAAAGTCATAAGTGTATTCCTAGATCTACTACCAGCCGCACTGCCCACTTACCTTCACCAACACATCATGCTATACCCAGAAGGCCATGTGACCACACTCTGAATCTTCCCTATCCCTCCCATCATACCCGCAGGCCACCACCAATCTCAAAATACCCCACAATCACCTACAACCAAAGCTTACCCAGAAGAACTAGATCACTGACCCATACTGGTGCAATTACCTATACCGATAGCGGTTCTCTAACCGTGGGCGGTTACCCAGTGACCGTCGTCGGTCACTGTGACTTATACCCCAAAAACCCTTTTGCTCGCCTATTTGCCACCTATCAACCCCCAAATCCAGCCTGGTTTATCTCTATAACTCCACCTGAACGTATCAACGACTAGTAACCGAACAAACAATGTGACGCTTTATTATGGATAGTTTAATTTCTATTGCTTTGTAACGAGATACCTAAATCGTGATTTGCAATAGCTTTATTTAGTATCATTTGTGTTAAATCATATTACAAAGGAACTAACCACCTTCGAAAGGAAGTTTTTACATTTCCTGGGCCTAAGGCAGATCCCTCATTTATTGTCTAACTCAAATCTGGTGGTCTTGTATTTGTTACTGGCAGGTAGTCCTTCCAAGACAAAAAGGAGTTCTTCGCAGTCGATCTGATCTTTCTCTACGGTATGCACACATCATCTCAACATTCAACAGGTATTCCTCCTAGCCCTAACTCTTATCTGTTTCTCAAAGGAATGACAGGATAGAAGAAAGTCTATTCTGCAGAGCCGAAACATTCCGTGTGAAACATTTTGGCATGCCCGGTGGGACCCATTTCGGTTTCTGTTTCTCTTGCTTATTTCATTTTAGGAAGCATACTTGTTGTTGCTGTTTTTGTTATATATTTAGTAAAGAATTTGTCTTGCTTTCCTAGTTTCGTATTAGTGAAAGTCATCTCATTTGCTTCATCGAATAGCATTTTCGATTTGGGGTTTAAAACACGTACAGTAACATTCTTGCTTGCTATGTTCAATTCTAGTGAACATAGGACTAAGTAACAGGTCGTACACATGGGGGTGATTTCCACAGTATTGACAGGAGATTAATCTACTTTCACTGCACAACACATAGACAGAATCACTGCACAATTAACAACACAGCTCAAAACATCCCCTCTTTTCCTGGTATTCCTCCGCCCGATTGAGGTAACCTTATAAGCCAAAACAACTTGACTTTCCCCTAAGTCTTTGGTTTAGGATTGACATCATTCCGTGTCTAAAAGGCATAAGCCCACAAAATTAAAACTAACCCTAGGGTTAATCTCTGGAGTTTGCGTGTGCATCTTGGTTTGTTTCAGTTCTGTTTTCTCTGTTAACACTGTCTTCTACCTTAGAACCATTTGATAAATGTACTGAACATTGTAAACAATCAAATCAGCAGCCTTCTTTATTTCTTAACAGTCTTATTACAACCGAATCGCGTACCGGACGACGTCGGCTTATAGTATTATGAACTGACATCGGGTTTCAGACCGATATCGGTACTCTCTTTTTCAAGTTCCTGAAAAACCAGCAACTACCAATTTTACCAGTCTGAGTTGTTTTCTGTTCCTGACAGATGAAACCTTGTGCTGAACCCTGTCCATGGTTGATATCACTCGACAGCAATGCCACCGCCATGGTTTCCATGTTGCTTGTTCCTTGCCTGAATCCCCCCTTCACATTCGTGGGGAGAATCATTCGGGGGATACCAGCGAGGTTCCTAAACTTCCTGTGGAGATAAGGACTTTGCCACGTTTCTGGATGATAATCATAGTGCTGTACAAATACTATTTGTCTCATTGCCCCTTGATGTACGGCCCAATGGTCAGCTCCTTGTTGGTATGCCTATTAGTTTAGCTTTCATTTAGCTCCCACTCCGCCTGAGACACCGCCTTGTTCCCGCATATTTAGCCCCGTCTACCAATCCGATGGCTTCAGAGGTTCATACGACACAAAATAGCTTTCCCTTTGGTTAAGGCTTGGCCCCACATATCACTACCCACCGACTGCCCCTTACATCATCTCTCTTGCAGGACCGATCTGTTCATGACTTGCCTCTGCAACCTATCCACATGAGCTTTCTTCTCAAGCTCGCCACCTTTTTCATTTCCACACACATAACGGTAACCTCAAACAACTTATATGAGGAATCCTATTCGGTTGCCTAAAACACGTCATCTCATACCTTTCAACATTTAACCCCACAATGTCTAGCCGGTGGCCCTTGGCCCAAAATTTGCCTCGTTTACCACAACCCACCATCATCTATCCAACTACTGATTTAATTAAACAAAGGATGACAAATGCAAAACCTGGAGGCTCGGTTTCAGGAAGTCGTTAGGCCCCTTGGACATACGAGCAAGTTTTGTCGGGGGAGGGAGGCTATCACACTTAAGTCCCCCTGCATTCATATTTTCCCCTTCAATGGGAATATTACAAAAATTTACCCGTTTTTAACAGTAAGGAGGACCTCAACAACACTTGAGATCATTGGAAATGCCTATTATCTGATTTGTCACGACGACGCTTTTACTACCCGCACCTTTCCCATGTCCTTATCAGGACCTGCCTGGAGTGGACAGGCTTTAACCCAGCACTCAATCTCTCTTTTAACCAGCTAGCCCAACTTTCTTAGAGCATTTTCATAACATGGCCAGAAAAGAAAGATCTATCACCGACCTCTATGCCATTCGACAATTTGAGGACGAATCTACACAGATTTCTTGGGGACGATGGCGGGGCCCTTATCAAACCCAACGTACGTAGTCTGTGCCTCCAAAACCGAACTATCAACTGTTTACGTGGGCCTGCACTAAGCAATCTCCCCTACCATCCAAAAATTCAAAATTTGTGTACTTTGACGAGGCATTTACTATGGCTCGAAAACTAGAGATCGGCCTTAGAAGAAGAGAAAAATTGTGGTTTGCACAACAAAAACCCCACGTCCAAACCCAAGATTCCACCAACAAACCCAACACCACCAATCCCCACCATCGACCGCTTCGAAATCAAAAGGTGGCGTGACGCTGTGATGTGAATCCAACCCCCGTCTAATACCCGCCAAAAACCAACCTAAAGTATAAAGCATTAAACCATCAACTTACACTCCTTGGGAGAAACATATGGTGTGATATTGGAAAAATGGCTCCAAAGCAGGAGCCATTACCTTACCTCATGTAAACCTCATTCCGGGTTTGATTCCACTCGCGCCCATAACCTTCCGGGTACAAAGAAAATGAATTTTGTAATTTCCAACACGTGAAGGGGACCTAGTCATGAAACTGCAAGATGTTGAAAAAACATAGTGCAGGAAATGGTTGAGGCGGGGGATATAGCCCTCGATAATCCTAACGCCCCGGCTAACCGTAAATAAATGAAAATAGTCAACAAACCATTCCCGAATCATTCTTCTAACAATAATCTAAATCAAGATATCTTCGCCGAGAAGTGTTTCATGAGATCTATGCAGTCTGAGAGTCCCAGCCAAAAAGACCTCTATCGAACAAATTCTCAATGAAGCCTATTTTTACTAACGCAGGGGAAAACGAACCTCTTCCCGCCATCAAGACAAACTGCAATCCTTGCTGTTCCTTTTACCCAGTCAAGGCATTAGTGCCCAGAGTTCCTTCTAACAAATGAGCTTTCTTATTACCACATCCTTGCAGGATGTGAGCGGTGTTATCTAATTTATCTCTTTCCCAAACGTCTCCTCTCCTACATTCTTACTGTACAAGAGGAAGCTCGCCACTTCTTTTCTCATCCTTAGACGAGCAACCTCTTGAACCGACATCACCCCAGTTTAAACATGACAGATCCCTCAAACACACATCTCCTACCTATTAGTCCCTCATCACCTACAGCTTTTCAGCAACCGGGTGATCTCTTAACGCCCATGATACAGTGCCTAAGATACCCTTGTAGCACACCACATAGTCGGAACGGAACACAACCCACCTTTCTGCCTACAAAATTTACTGTCACAGTAAGGACGTCATTCCACAGCAGATAGACAGGTTCCTATGGGAACGTTGAGTACGCCGATTCTACTCAATGCAAATGACCAATCCGGATGCCTCCACATATACCTGAAGGTTTACAGAAGCTTAAAAATGCCCATGTCCTCATCTGCACCCCCCTCCCCTCTACCCAAACCTCGTCACTTCTATTAACTTAGCCAATCTTCCCCTACGATTGGAACCTACACTTACCTAGTTCTAACCCACCCACCTAAGCGGATTGATTTCTCTAAAAATAAAGCCATCATCCATTAGGAGACAGACGCAATCTCCTTAACTATGCCTCTATCACACAAATAAAACCATCATCGTCACACCTACCTTCCATATGGGACCCATCCCTCTACCTTCCATCAAATATCATACCATCCTATGTTTTATTTAAAGCCTACCTACCCCTTCTGCACCCCCATACAGAATCCAAGGGTATAGGCAACACCGTCACCCCGCAGATCCTGTCCACCTATCAACCCTAAAACAAAATTCCATCATACAAAGAGTTGTTTTCAGTCACTCAGATGGTCCCCGATTGTATTTTTTGATACCACATCATCTGGGGCCTCAGCATCCAACATAGCTTCTACGTCAAGAAAGAAACCACGGTTAGGTAAAACCCTTTCAAAAAATACTTGGGTAAACCAACAAACCCCCAGAACAAACCAACCAAATCACGTCTAGCACCAGAATTGAACCAGTCAATAGCCTCATTTCCTCTGGACTGTGACCACTCAACGGGTCTACGCCAAAAAATCCTTGGCCATGTCGGTGTAGAATTGAGACCATTCCACTACCCCCATTTAGACCTTATGATCCCATCTAAACCTCGACCTATAGGTTACGGATGAGCTAAAAATCTTGCGCTTACCACCGCACACCAGGACATGACGTAGAGGGAGCAAAGCGGTGAACGCCAACTTTTTTCATCCGTCACCTCTCTAGATAAAAAAGTTAAGAAAGACAACTTGCGGCGATTAGCTTCAAGTTCCCTATCTGATACCACCGTCCCTGCCTCACAAGATCGATCATGTTACAGCCCCACCTCTTCAGCCCATGACCTATCCCTACCGTTTCCTCCTCTCGTATCACGGATCAACATGATTAGTGTTGCTACTCAAGGGCAGAAAAATACTGGGAAAGTGAAAGAAAACACACATGCGGCATTCTCTTTCTCCGTCAACCATCCCGATTGCACCACGCCTAAAGTGTTATTTGCAGACCCGCCTATCCCGTCTTAATGGCATTGCCCACCGAACTATGATTTCAAATAGCTTCACCAAATCACCCGGTAAAAATGACACTGTATGATCTCATTCAGACTTCTGCATCTCATCGACAAGCCCGCGTTGAGATCCTTCAAGGGATAAAGGTTTTACCTAATGAAACCATTGCCTGGTTCCCTCTATTCATAACACCCAATCACGTTTGCTTCACTACTAAAAAATCCATCTCCCCAAACCACTTCTATCTCTGTACAGCAAGCCGCTGCATCAGTTTCTCCGAAGACCTAAATTATCGACTTTAGGCTGCCGAAGATCCTAACCTGCTCTTTTTCATATCAGCTTAGGTCCGAGATATGGGTACGTCATGTTATGATTGACGGGGGTGCTAGCCTAAACATCACTCTTCCAAAGCCTTCCAAACAAATGAATACCCCTTCTAGTTGCATTTCCCTTTGGTGCAAATCCCATCATGTTGTAATCATTCAATATTGCTTTAATTTTTGTGTGTTTTAAACTCGCTGTGAGGGCCCACCGGTGATCCTAACATCGTGTAGGCCCACGTAACTTACCCGAACTCTTCGTTGCTCCTTGAGGAGAGTTCCATTACAATATGTGTAGGCCGCCTGGATCGGGCTATGGGATGCTTCCACTCCACCTTACAAGATGCATAAAATGTGAGTATGAGGGGAAGTCTAACCGTTAAAAGTGATCCTCCCCCCTTCAAAAACTTGATTGTTCTATCGCAACTAATGATGTGCTGTCCCCATTCAAGACACCCATTCATCCAACCCAAGCCATTTACACTCCGACACACCTACACCTTAATCAATGAATGAAATGAAACCACCGTTACAAATATTAATCCTTGCCGCTAGATAACATCCCAACCTCCGACCCCTTAGTAGATGTTGTTCAACACCTTACCGCTGGGAGTACGCCTATATAATGTCTAGTTCGTTCCATTACACCGCAGGATTACGGAACGTTAAGCACCATCGGCACCACGACCGTCGCGTGGGGAGGTAATCTTACGGACACCCCATTGCCCACACCAACTTGAATTATAGAGGGTTGTTGACGCATCTTCCATTACCTGAACCTCCTCTTGGTGTGAGTTCCCTTCCAATTGATTTCCAATACTTGAAAAATCAACGTTTCACCCTCACCTCTGACTCGCTGTGCTTGAAAGGCTTTGGTTTTGGTTCTTTTACGAACAAGACTGACAAAACTATTCCCGTGACTACACGCAAACACAATGATCGAATGGGTCTCGGTTTTCCTGAAAACACCTACACAGGAGACACTCGGGGTCAGCTGTATCCTGGAAGAAGACGATGTCACCCCTACCAAAACCATCATCACCCCACTTTGCATCATAACCCACAGTAGTCGCTAGACCCTGAATCTATCCTCCTAACGTTTATTTTTTTCATAAATGCTATCTTATAGTCTCGCAATTATCAACGTGATATGAGGACCATCTTCTTTTCCCCTTCTTGTATCCAGACATGATCGAAAGAGGATTCACCTTAATTAATGTTTGTTGAGTGCCAGGATGACGACTCAATCTCACTTACCTTGGGGCGGATTGACTCCTATATTCAACGCGGCCTTACAATTTGAACTCAAAACCATGTTGAATGAACGACGTATAGAAATCACATCCACATGGAGGAGATCCTCACATTGTGAAGATCAGCACCCTTAACACATAAGAACAAGCCGCCTTTACTAACCTTTTCCGTACCGACAACCAAGCTTTCGCTTGGTCCTACGCTGATGCCAGGAATTGATCCTACATGCCGTCCATAACAACACCCTAAAACCCTGATTCCAAAAAAACCAGTCAAAACAAAAAACTTGAGAAAAAGGCATCACGCATTGCCCTCTTGGTCAAAGAAGAGCTTCAACGACTTCTTTTTGTTCCTTCATCTTGCTATTGACTTAATCAATGGATTTTCAAACATCGTACCTGTCACTAAGAGGACGGGGGGACTTCGGATATGCATAGATTTCCGAGACCTAAACTCACTGGCCCCAAGGATGACTTCACACGCCCAGGATTGATCCAACTGTGATCTCAAGAAGGCCATGAAATGCTTTTCTCATGGATGGATTATTTTTGGGATCCCCCCCCCCCCCCCCTCAACCCCCCCCCCCCCATTTTTTTTTCAATATTCACCTACTGCCCGCGCATGGCCACACGCCCGGGGACGGGAAACGAATCAACATAAAACGGCCTCTTATAACTCATTGTGAGGGAACCTTCTGTTATTGTTGTGTCATGCCGTTGTGGCCTTCAGAATGATGGTGCTACCTATCAGAGGGCTATGAATACCATTTTTCATTGACAGTATGCACACTATCCTTGAGGATTATGTCGTGATCTCCTTGGAAAATCTAAACATCGCACGAGTGAAAACCATATCGAGTTTTTAACCATTATTTTCGACTGCCTGTGACAAATTTCAGTCTGGCGCTTCAACCAAGAAATGTGGTCTTTGGTGTTCTTTCGGGAAAACTTCTTGGCTGTATCGTCTCTTTGCGGGGCATGTAGGTCGATCCATCTAAATCAAAGCTATCTAGACAGGCCCCCCACCCAAAAAAAAAACCTCAAACAATTGCGTTAGTTTGCAGTGGTAAAATTCAATCCATCCGCGTTTAATCTCTCAACTTCGTTCGTTGTCACCCTTTTCATCACCTTCTTAAAATGACATTGCATTTCAATAGAGTGAAGAGTGCACCAAGCCTTTGAATAGCTCTCAAATCCTATCTCTTGCAGCCACCCGTGCTTATTCCACCTAGGGATGATCGTTCCTTTCTACCTCCTTTACTTCTGCCACTGACCATTGCTATAGGAGCTATGCTCGCACATCGGGCTGGCACGTCGAGAAACAAGCTTTGTGTTTATTATATAAGTCATACCCCTCGTGGATTACGAGACTAGGTATACACATGTAAAGAAAAATGTGCCTTATAGCCCTATATTCGTAGCCACTAAAATCAGACATTACCTCTGAATCACAAAATTTTTGTCATCACCAACAAGAGAACCCCATTCATTATATGTCTGCCAAACAACATCTAAACCAACGCATCGCCCAATGGTCTATGCTCCTCGCCGACTGACCTTCCTTGAGTTTATACAACAGAAGTCAATCAAAGGACCCAACTTGCAGACCAACTTGCGGAGGCCCCTTTAACCTGGGGAACAATTCACCAATTTTAATTTCCCTGTCAAACTCATCGCCACTCTCACTCAGGAAGAGAGTCATATCAAACGACACTCTTCTTCGATTTGGACTAAATGCTAGCACGGTGGAGGAAAGCCAGCGTTGTTCTCGTCCCTCTTGACGCTGTGAACCATGCCCTCTTTCATTCCACTGTGATTTCCCCTACACTAATAATACAGTTAAATCGAGGCCCGGTTTTGGGTATCCAGGTTGCGTTACACTGAGGGTCAAATCTATTAATATTTTTGGCAACTCTCAATTGGTAGTCAATCAAGTTTATGGGCATCTACCAATGTAGAATGAGGAACTCAAAAGTACAAACATCGTTGGATTACCTTTGACCTCATTACTAGTTATTCTATCCAGACCATTCCCGCCTGCACTAACAAATTTGCGGATTTGATTACTATGGCTTCTTAGCCTCCATAAGCTTCCTGCCACACAACTGGACTCGACAGATTCATCTTGGTCCAACAACTTTTGCCCCATCCTACTCAGGCCCTGTAGTTTGTATGATAAATACTGTGTCTACTAATTCGCAGGATACCTGCTGCTCCCCCAATTCACGACTACCTTACAACCTCGTCTCCCCACCTGACCTACAGTAACGGCAAACGTGCTTTTCTTAAAAGTGTTTCTTGGTCAGTGTCATGGGGGGACGCCCCTAATAACGTGGCTTTGATGGCATCCTCCTTCACTTGTATAACCGGCGGAGGGAGGGTCACCTATACCATCCCAACAAGGTCAGACGGTATTTGGTGGCGGACATTTAGCGGCCCTTTCACATGGCAACAAATCTTCACCTAGGTTATTATTGGCCTACTCCTCAATAACAAGCACGAATATGTTTAAGCGTTGTTCTTGTGTTATGTGTCAACAATGCCCCTTCAACATACTCCTAGCACCCGCTCAGGTCACCCGAGATTTGGCCTTTTAACAATGGGGTTTAGACCTTATTGGTGACGATCATCCATCTCTCACAACGACACCGATGGGTTCTAACAAGCCAACGAATATTACACCAAAATGGGTGGACAGGCTATTCCGCTCGTTCATTCAACTAAAAAAAAGAAAAAATTATAGAGGTCCTTAACCACCACATTATCTGTGTTTTGGTGTTCCTCATCGCCTGATAATGATAATGGAAATCTTCAAAAACAAGGTTGTAGAAGGACCTTTGCCGACACCTTTGTATCAAAACTCAAGCTTCTCATCCTCTACTATCCACAAGCAAATGGAAAAGTTAAATTCTCTATAAACCCTGGTATCCCGTAAAAATGACAAGGGCAATTTACGATAAACATTACCGAAAAATTTTTGTTTCGATCCATCGCTCGGGACCCCCTGCCGTTTGAAAAGTCGTTAAAATCCCTCCCCGGGAAATCTAGTTTTTGATGAACTTAGTCTTTTTGAGCCTTTTTGGCTGG